>JAIQCU010000230.1:0-69484 GCA_022114935.1 Leptestheria dahalacensis | reverse complement strand
ACAATGCTGTGCTCGACAGTTGGTTTCATCGCAGGACCGGGTATATCATATGAAACTTTGATTCGAACTCGTAGCTTTGAAGACTAATTCATGGCTTGCAAATCTAATCAGCTTTGCAGACTGCACTGATTCCGCTGGAAGAACGTGGGCCCCTCATCGGGCTGGGTGAAATGGAACTGAACATGTATACAGGCGCAGCGTTGATTGCAACCCTCGTTAGCTTCATCAACTTGCTTCTTTTCACTTCACCATTCTTCCGCGAACACGATATAGCTAAACGTACGTCGATTTCTCAGAGGCGACGGAGTTCGATAAGAGGTATGCTCGTCATTGCTCTAGAGAGTAGGAAATGATGGATCTTTTAACGTTAAGAATTTTATTCTGGCAAAATTTACAACCCGATTCAAACGAAACGTTACTAACAAGTAAAGTACTACTAGCTCTACAATTACCAGTTTTCTGGCTGCCATATCTTCGTAAACATGGGTGCCACAAGTATCAACTTTTCCCCGGCAAGAACCCTTTTTTTATTGCGCTAGACTGTACCTTAAAATTGCATTTAATCATAATGAGAAACTGTTGCAGAAGCTGTGAAGACTGACAGAGAAAACCTGCTGGGAATCCTCTTATGTATTGCCGTCTATTCGCTGTCGATTCATGGTTCTGCCTTGGGAGATTCGTAATTATTGACATTCCTATAACCTGAATTATTGACATTGCTTACAGGTTATCAGTAGATGATTAAACGTTGATGTTGTTAATAGAATAGCCACTCCGCTCGTCATGGATCAAGTTGCGATGTCTCGCAGTGATTCCATCAAATGGGTTGGCATCATCTTCGCCCTGGGCGGGTTGTTGTCCTCCTTGTGTTACCCAGCTATGAGTTATTTAGCCGACAAGTATAAGCTACGAAGTTGAATTCAAGTTTGCCAAGACTTAATCATAGGTCTTTTAGACTTGACGACTATAGCGTTATCGTTTACCTCGGTCTGGTTCCGCATATCTTGTCCGGATTATGCTTGCTACCTTACGGAGGAAGCCCTCCTAAGATGCAGCTGGTCAACAGTACCTCATCGTTCTACAACCATAACGACACACTTCTAGGTATAATCCTAAATGAAATAGCTGTAAGAGAACCCACCTGATTTGAATGGATTGTTATAGAAGAGTTAGGATGCCCAGTGGAACAGACATGGTGCGAAACTACGCCAGCACTTCACGGCTTCCAGTTGATTGCAGCCTACTTCACATACAGTTTCGGTTCTGCCTTTGCTAGTGCAGCTTCGTGCAGCCTGCTTTCCAAACTATCCAAGCCCGGCCAGCAGGTATAACTCATGTATAAAGCATCATATTGTTCGGTTAGCATGCTTCTTCCGGGTACAGGGAGTCTGGTTCGGTGTTTTATCAGCCGCTACGGCCACTGTACGCATAGGCTGTCCCATCTACTACTCGTTCATGTACAGTCGCTTCGGAACGTGGGCCGTGTTCTCCACCTCGCTCATACTTTCAGTGATTGTAATTGTCACCGTATCGTTATTTCGCGAAAAACTGCAAGTGAAAACGGTTGCCCCGGTGCCAGAGCGAATAAAGACCGAAGGAAAGATACGCCGGATGTCAATGTGTGCTGTCAATGAAGCTTATTACGATTTCGAAGAAGCAGATTAGCCATAGCCAAGACAGCTGTTTTGCATTCCATTTGAACGAGAACCTAATAAACTTGATCTAAGAAAAAACTAATGACGTGTTTGGTACATTTATATGAAAGGCGTGTAATTAGCTACCTAGTGAATGGTTAAAGGGTTCGGTGACATGTTTTGAATAGCAGTCGATAAGTTTACTTTGCGGTTTCGCAAGTTTCTGCGGTTTTTATTCAGATCTAGCAATGGGGCCCCCAACGCACCGGTGTCAGTTCTCATCGAATCAGTCAAGTTGGGTATAAATGGCTCGGTCAATTGAGGGATTTGTCACCAGTTTTGTCCAAGACGAACCTGCAAAGTAAGCACTATGAAGGTCTTCGTTCTCCTCTCCCTCGTCGCCGTCGTTCTTGCCGGACCACCGGTTAGTACTTTATAATACAACAGAATCTTGGTCAGATTAAGTGACATAAGATATTATTATTAAGTAGTAAATCTAGAAACTTTGCTAAGTTCATTTATCCAACAAGGCCAAGCCAGAACAGGCTATGCAGCCCGTGCTGCCTGAAAAGGCCCAGGCTCACCTGCAGAGTGCCGTGGATCACTGGTCCCTGATTGAAGCTGCTCTTGCCAACCAGGAAGTCCCTGCCGCCCGTCAGCTCAGTAAGTAAACGCTACCTTGGCAATGTACGGCATCATCGCTAATTGCAGTGTACCTTTCAAGATATAATCTAAATGTTAAATCTGATAATCAAATGTTTAACTCCCCGCGCAGACTGGGACCCGACTCTGCTGCAGCAATGGTACAACGACTTCCTGGCTAATCTGCACAACATCCAGCTCCCTAGCCTGCCCACCGGCACTGCTCGTTTTAGTACGATTGTTACATACGGCGTTACAATTAATCCTGATTCATATTAACCTTGTGAATTTCAGCTTTGGACACCGCCCAGCTTCAAACCTTGTACCCGACAATCGATGGCGTGGTTCCCCAGATCATGCCTCTGCCAGCCAAGCTGTAAGACCCTAACAAGTTTGACGGATCCGACCACGCTTTCCCTTTTGGACTTTGAGATTTAACTGAGTGCTTTATCGTTTTCAGTTAATTTGGGGCAAATAAAATTCTATCCGAGTGCAAATTCCCTGTTGACGTTATTTGTTGAAACTTATGATAGGTTACAAAGATATGCTATAGTTGGGTATTTTCTTTTATTATCGTACACTTACAGAATATGTCAAGCAACTAGTATGGGTTTGTCGACACTTTAAAACACGCGCTGGTCCGAACCTTCCAATTCCGGAAGCTGATCCACCAAGCCGTCGAGCTGAACGCAATTGATGCGCAGAGTGGTAATGGGCATACGCAGAACTGAAACAGAAATTACCAAGAATTATTTACATATATCTATTTAACATAAATTTTCACACTTACAGTTAATTCTCATATACTGCTTCCTGCGCTTCTTCTTGAAATGTACTTTCGTATGTGATAAGGATTTCTCCACGACGGTGGCTTCTACTCGGGCGAGATCCGGTCGCAAGAGTGGCCGACCGAGCAGCGTGAAGTCACGGGAACCCACCAATAAGACCTGTTCCCAATTGTTTACTTACGGATTTTTACTTTCAGCACAATATCTTGTTTACCTTTTCTAATCTAATGGCATCTCCTATCGTCGGCGCAAATTTGGCCTCAATGACGACCAAATCCCCGTCGGTCACTCGAAACTGTTTGCCCGCCACGTGTACGACAGCAAAGAGACGGCCGTGTGACTTTTCCCTGATCTGGGTGTTGACTCGAGCGACAACATCTGTAACAAATTACACGAACTCTCTGTTGATGTGTGATCTTTAAGGAGGGCCAATGAATTACCTTTTGCTATCTTGGTTTCTACCACTGCCGGGTCATCAACGACTTCCTGTTCAGGTCGCGCAGCAGGGAACGCGGAACTGGAGACGGGGCTCTTGTCGACCCTAAGATGGTTGTTCCACTGACGCAGTCCTCTGGATGAGCCCAATGAGCCGGCTTGAAAAGTGACTGCTGCATGCTTGGTGCAAGGAGCGAAACCTATTCAAATTCAAGCACAGTTAACTCCTTTCTGCTTTCACAAAGACGAAAATTAGACTTACTGTAGGTTTACTTGAAATTAAGATTATATAAATGAAACTGAAATTACTGTTTATCTGAAGAGCCGAAAAACTTCTGATCAACCCCCTGAGCGCCGCCATCTTTGTTTTCCTCTCGTTTTAGCGAACTCAACGTTGGCTTGCTTTGCACCGCTAGATGGCGATGAGGTTGCGCGATGGATAAGTTGTATATCGATAATTAAACTGTGTATCGATTATTAGCCAAGGCCAGACCAAACAAGTGGTTAATTGAATTCAGTCTACTTAGGGCAAGTCAGCTGCTTTACTCGTTTTGCGTTTCACAGTTGAGCGACGAGCGCGGACTGTTTTCGCACCCGCTAAACAGCCACGTCGCAGGTTCACTTGAAAACTGAACATCCGTTCCATATTTCAGTGGAGGTAAGAACCGTGTTCACATAGCTGTTACCGTAAACCGCCTGTATTTTCGCTCAGTTCATCTGTAGCTTTATCACTTTACGTAAATATGTATATTCTACATATATGTACATCTGTCCGATAGCCGATTCCACAATCGGGGCATGCAGTTCCGTCGAATTATGGTTATTCTGTGAACTGCTACATTAACTCAGCGGTTAGGCTGTTTTATTTTAGTCACTGGGTTATAATTGAACAGTGAAACACAGCAATCGATCAGATGGGAAACAGGTCAGAAACACAGAAAATCGATTGCTCGTAATCTAATTATTGTATGAATATTAATAGATTCCATTGTAATCTAATAAGATAAGTAAACCTATTGGGTCGTAATCGTATCTGTGCCTAACGAAAGCGGAGAAACTGAATTTCCACCACGTTCCACTTGCGTTCCACTGTGCTGCTTGCAAGGAATGTAGGAAAAAGTGGCTCGCCTTGAAAAGGACACGAATCCAGTCTCGGGGAGGTCCGGCCAGGGCCGGTATAACTATTCACAAAATCTTTTTTTTTTAATCAAAAAGAAGAATCGCCCATACAAATTCAGGACACTGCTTTCGAATTCACTGAGGTACCTCAAAATGTCTGTACAAATAAAATCCTAATTATTCATTTTTAATTAAGTCTAATGTGATGCCCATGAAAACCGTTACATAAGTCGTTATAAGCTCAAAATGATGACAATAAAAAATTACTCCCTCGATTCAATAGAGTTAATCGTCGAAACCGTTTGCTGGTTTCAAGTTTTGCCACTAGATGGCGTCGGCGTGTTAAGCTCATGGTAACTTGTAGCCACCTAGCGGCAGAACTTGGTAGCCAATCTCGGCGACCGGGAAGTTGAGATCTGGCACTTGCGTTTAGCGCGTGGTTTCCGGTAATTTCATCGACGCCTGGTCATATTTAATCTGACCAACTGTACAACACACCAAATTCGAGTCGACTTGTGTAACTAAAAACTACGACGGCTATGATACTTGTTACCAAGTGGGAACCCCGGCCGGCTAATCTCAAAAACGACTACGGGATGCTGAAAATAAGCCTTAAACCGGCCCAATCTAATAAAACCTCAGATAGTGGAATCCTTGTGACGAAATGACACACGCGCCGCTGCGTAACAAAAAACAATAATGGGCGTTATTCAGAATTGTTTTTTTTAATTATTTATTTATACTTGTTTTATTAAATTCCATGAAGATTTTTTCCGGGCGGTTCCGTACACACTCGGGTCACTTTTGTTGATGAAAACGAGGCCCAGTTGGAAAAGGCCGGACCTGTTTTTTTTTGTTTTTTTTTTCAGTTAAAAAAATGCTGAAATTTATTCGCTTGTCCGAATGCAATGCAGCAGAAAAAATTGGTTCCTTCCCAGGGCCGACAGCGTGTATACACAGCGAGAATATTATTCATCAAGTTGATGCATTTAAGTAGATTACAGCGAGCTTGGTGGTAGACTGTCCTTGTGCATCGGAATACGGGCGAAAAAGGGAAAAGAGATTTAATTGAATTTGTTGCATGTGATTATGCAAAGTGCGGGCAAGCGCTTCTTTGTGACGCCATAACTAGACGCGCCGCTGTACCTGCTTCTCAAGGGTTTCTTCTTATTTGCTCGTTTGTATATTTCTGGCCATAAAATCCGGAATGTACATCAAATAAAATTTAAACGAAATAAAAGATTATTAGTTTTTTTTCTTCTTCTAAAACCGCGTTAAAATCTCGCGGTTCGGCTCGAGCTGTTTAATAACCACGACGAGGATTGTGAGCGCGGCAATGATTAGTAGGTTGGTACTTTGATCAAACGTACAGTGCGGGCGAACAAAAACCAAAACGACTCCACCTTTTTTCATACTTTAAAAGAGAGATTCGCCTACACAGCTGCATAGCTGAATGATAAGCACAAAAGTCTGATTTTTATCTCGCCGAACAATGTTAAATTTGGCAGAAGCAGCCTGCCTCATTCATTTTTTTCACATCGTGTTTGTTTGTTTGTTTGTCGACTAAACAAACAAAACTAAATACAGGTTCCACAAACACAGACGGGATTATTACATATTTTTTTTGTAAGAAAAGAAGGTAAAAATTGCCCACCAGGTTGATCACGTCTGCTTCATCACCATATAGACACAGGAGAAGCTAAAGCCAAAAAATGACCGAAGGTATTTGTTATTGTGCGTGTCCTTCAATTTTTGCCTTGGCCAGCGCAGTGGCCGCCAGCCAATCCTATTGACCATTCAAATAGCGTTTAAACATAGATTTCCCTTTTCCCTCTCTCTCTGTCTCTCTCTTTATCTATCTATCTGTCTATTTATCTATCTCTTTCTTTTCGTGCTCCTTTTTTCTATTCATTCTGGGAGGGGAAAAAATGAGAAAAAAATTGGTAGCCGCGGGAACAACGCGGCTGCAGTCCGGGAGGTCGTATACAAGGTTTTTAATTCCGGGCGGTTATACCGCCAGTTTAATTTCCCTCTCGCTTTTCATGTATTTTTTGGTATTATTTTATTATTCAACTCTTACTTGTATTATTTTTTTTAAAAATCACGAGATTGATGAAGATCGCCTCAGTTCACGAACGAAATCATCTCGTGAGAAGAAGGTAAACTGCCATTGGGTTGATGTTGTTTTCTCTGTGATGACCGGCGGTTATATAGTTGAGATCGACATTATAAACACGGTGGGGATTTAAAAAAATAAATAAATATCAAGGAGAAGAATTAAAAAAGGGAGAATGAAAACGAAAGTACAAGAGTTGGAACAAAGAAAACGGGACCTCCTCGTCTTGGAATGCAGCGCGCTCCAGGAGAGGAAGGGGGTTTGGCCCTGGTACACACTCCGCAATTCCAGGCCGTTTTTCAGTCGACAGTTAGAGACCCTCTCTCGTGACGTTGTTACTTTTTTCGATAAAGTCTCGCCTTGGGTCTGTGTTTTCTCCTCTCAGTCGGTTTCGAGCTGTTGCCAGTGACACACGCACGCATTGACTCTCCCTTAGGAAAAAAACAGAAGTAAAAAAGGGAGTCATTGAGTCACTGAAGATTCATTCATTCATTTTTTTAAAAATCGAAATTGAGAGAGTGACGATTGTTTCTGTAATTGTCACTTTCATTGATAAGGAAAAGTCTTGATTGAGCAACAAGTAGGCTACCAGGTTAGTTGCACCTTGTTCTTCAGAGACTTATCAGAGTAGAACCGTTCTCCCATTCAAAACAGCGCAGTCGGCTTTTATTTTGTCTTACTTTAATTATTTATTTGTAAAAATGAGTTGGCTAATTCTCTTTAATGATTGTTGTCGCAGGAAATGACGTCACTGCAGTGGACTCTAAGAGACTGAATAAAGAAGGAGATAGACGACGACGAGGAGGAGGTTTTTATTTTATACAAAAAAAAAGAAGGCTGTTTAACAAGGTCCACCCAACTTACCGCCCCGTTGTTGCTTTGGGCTCCAGTCGGCTAACTTGTGGAGGAGAACTTTCTCACGACTCTTGAGTGACCCCTTCTTCCTGCTGGACTGTTGCGAACCCGTTTTTAAAGAAATTATCTTCTCATTGGCTCTCCTGTTCATTGGAATTTGAAACAAAAATCATAAAAATAAGATGAATCTGTTGTGCTGCGAAGCTCAAGTGGATTTCGAATGTCGAGCCTACGCCGATCCGGCCATCGTCAACCACGGGAAGATCCTGCGCAATCTGCTGTCGGCCGAGGAGAAGTACGCGCTCACCGGATCCTATTTTGATTGCGTACAGACCGAGCTGAAGCCCTACATGAGGAAGGCTGTTACCGAGTGGATGCTCGAGGTAATCTACAGTCCACAGCAAAATACTAATAATATTGATATTTAAAAAATTACAAAGGGGGGAAAGGTTGAATTCTTATTACTCCCGCGTTTTCAAAGATATAACATTCCAAAAAATGCCGAGTGTAGAACTAGTAGCAGTTAATACAATAGTAAAGTTTAATTGTAATAGGTTCATTAGTTTTCGCAAAATAAAATCCCCAAAATTACACAATACTATAATCCCTCTGAAGGGGGTTTTCTGAAGGATTGGATACTATTTCTTTCAGTTTTTTCCCCTAGAAACTAAACATCATGGTACAGCTTTTCAACAAGTTTAAACATGTTCACGACATACCTATCCTACTAACTTTAAATAGGTAGTAGAGATCTAAAACAATGAGATATATTCTTGAAGATCCTGCAGAGGATCCTATTTTTGAGTCCAAACCTGTACCTTGAGAACCTTCCCTCCTTTTCCCCCTTTGTCGGGTATAGCGGGGGGGGGGGATAACCGAGATTAGCATGGGGCCCTCGATCTTATCGTTTTTCGACGAGGAGGAGAAAGAGGCTTAGAGAGGCGATGCCAAGTAGGGCGCCGGATGCATTCCCGGGTCAATTTTACTTTGTGAAAAAAAGTCGACAATTTCTCGATAACCTCCTTTTAAACGTATTTTTTAAATGTTGTAATCGTATTTTCAATGGGAATATACGTTATTTTGATGTGTTGATTTGGCTTTTAGGTGTGCGAGGAACAGCAATGTCAACCGGACGTCTATTGGCTGGCCGTCAATTATATGGATCGATTCCTCAGTGTCGCCAAGATCGGCAAAGGTAGTCTGCAGCTGCTGGGATCCGTCTGCTTGTTCCTGGCCTCCAAACTGAAGGAATCGACTCCGCTGACTGCCGATAAACTCGTCCTCTACACGGATAACTCCATTACCTTGGCTGAGATCTGGGTACGTTCCCATCAATATGAACCAAACTATAACTATAATCAATGTAATCATATTACAATTAACTTTAATCGAGTCTTGGTAACTTAGATAAGTAGTTTAAAGATATGAACGTTTCCAGCACGTGATGTCAAATGCGTAGTTTTTACCTTTAGAAGACGCTAATTCTAGGAAATAGTGCCTGGTACACAGAAAGAGCCAAGGTCAGTTTTGTTGGTTAAAATCCAGGTCAGGTCATGTCAAGGTCATCTGAATCGGCTCTTAGCAATCAGCTGAACCACCTCTTTTCTTCTGAATTTCTTCGAGGATTGGCGTTAAAGCTAAATGCGTTATGTTTAATCGAATTCAAGTTGCTGGAATATGCAACGGGAAGCGCGCGGTTTGACCAGTTTAGAAACTGGAAACCAAAGGCAATAGAGAGACAAGCGATTGAATGAGGCATTTTTTATCGTTTGCTATTTCCTGTTTCCTTTCGATTCCGATACAATCACCGGCTTAAACTCTACACGACTTAAAGTTAAATACATTGTCTGTAAAAGCCGTTCACTAACTATACTAATTAGTAATGATTGACTAATCTTAAATTTATAATCTTTAGTAATATAATATCACGATCATTGCGATTTCATTGTCATTTTTGAAATTCGCTAAGACTTAATTGAATTATTTATAACCAAATAATGCTATAAAACTTACCTTTAAAGTTAATTATAGTCAAATTTCACGTGATATTAGCTCTAAAATTTATTGAATTATGAAACACATCATGTCATTAGAGCTCTTGGTTATGATTACCAATTTCATAACTCGCCTTTATGGGTGAGATAACGATGAATTTAGTTAAAGTTAATTTGAATTGAATTGTATGCTTTACAGCAGTGGGAACTGCTGGTGCTGAGTCGGCTGAAATGGGACCTGTGCGCTGTAACTCCACACGACTTCGTCGACGTGCTGCTGTCGCAGTTGCGATTCGACAAAGCTGCGGTTATCGTCGATATCAACGACCGCTGCGATGCCACCAGGAGACACGCCCACCTCTTCATCGCACTCTGCGCTCTCGGTATTTATCAATGCAGCCTCTTGTCTGCTCCCCTTTTCTCAACATAAACTACCCCTTTATATTCCAACATATACTAATTAGTAATTTAACCGACAAGTCTGTTCCGACTATTAAAATGTCAATGTCGCTCTTGTAATATAATTACTTGAAATTGTTAATTAGAAAAACAGTCGAAAAGGGAATTACATAATTGTATGATGAATGGCACACAACTTTACAGATTTTAAATTCCGAAAACAAATCATGGATAATATCAAACTGTACTTTGGAAAAAAATGCACACGTAATAAAAAAATCGAATTAAACATTAATTTGGCAATTAATTATATGAAAATCTGCTATCGTTTACAAGAATAATACCAGTGATTAATTTCAATTGCAGAATACAAGTTCACCATGTACCCGCCGAGCATGATTGCCTGCGCCTGTGTGACAATAGCTCTGCGGGAGTCTTGCACCACCATTAGCAGCAGCAGCAGCAGCAACAGCAGCAGC
The DNA here is from genome assembly GCA_022114935.1 of Leptestheria dahalacensis. Taxonomy (NCBI): domain Eukaryota; kingdom Metazoa; phylum Arthropoda; class Branchiopoda; order Diplostraca; family Leptestheriidae; genus Leptestheria; species Leptestheria dahalacensis. Next base: position 59,023 of record JAIQCU010000230.1, on the reverse strand, counting down.
AGTCGGCATCACATTACTTCCAGCTCGGTTACATTTTCAGATCAGGCCCTGTCGCAGCTGCTGCGACTAACCCAAATCGAACACGTAACACTGATTTCCACATTTTTAGTTTAAATCCCAAGTCAATGAAACTTTAACCAGAATTTTCAAATAAAACTTACACATTTAAAAAAATAAAACTGAAAGATAGAAATTAAAAAAAAAACGTATTTGAGATGCGTAACCCGAGATTCCCAGGGTCCCTTTTTTTGGAGAATCTCAGCTGTCATTGACACTCATTAATCTTTGTTGTATTTCTCCTCGTATCTATGCGTCAACTAAAGGAATGGATGCGGAGCTGTCTGGAACAAGTGGAAGGGTTCCTGGGCAAACAACTGCGTACAGCTGCACCGGAACCGCAGAACAGTACGGATGCATCCGCTACCGGTTCGCTGGTATCGGTTAGCAGCCTTCATATCAAGGACCACGAGAAAGCGGAAACTCCGACCGATGTTCGAGATATCCACTTCTGAAGAGGGGCTCTTTAACCAACACGAATGAGAGAGTAAAAGAGAGGGCGTTGATGAAACTGTTGACGAAGAAGAACGAGCAAATGACGTAACGAATCTTAGCAGTTAATATCTAAATTCATTTGAAAAATCAAGGAGGTGCAATGATTGGTTGATAGAATCGTAGAAACGACAATCAGCGAAGATTTGAATTTGGCGCCAGTGTTTTGACCAATGGGTGAAAAGCGCGCGCTTTTTGAAAATTTAAATCAATGGTAATTTCGAATTGAAAAGACGAAGAAATGCAGCGGGACCAAAACAACCGATACAAATCCGAGTCCACAACCTTTTTTTGACCTTCCATCTTGTTTTCCCAGCAGATTCCCTAAATTCTCAGGAGATTCTGTACAGCTGATTAAAAAGGAAACAATTCCCATAGCTTAACGAATTACTGAAAGGAAAACTAACTGACCAGCTCAGGTACTTGCTCACATAACCCTCGCTATACTTCTGTTACCCCCTAATGGATGAACCGCTGCAGATTTCTCCAACATTTAATGGTAATCTCTATAAACTATTGCTGCAATCCCTGGATGTGTCCTAGTCAGCCGGCAATGTTCCACTTGAAGGCGAGAATTATTACTACAATTTTTTTATTAAAAACAAGTTTGCTAACCTTCATTGTGTTATATTTTAAACAAAAAGATGAAAAGCATTTAGCCAGAGGAAAGGAGTCGAAAATTGATTGAGTTTTGGTACCTGAACGAGACAGAAAAGGAAAAGGAAACACGCTTCTTGTTATTTAAGCGGTTCGATTGACACATACAAAACAAACAACAAATTTCAGTGGGTGGGAGATGGTTCTGCTTTTGGTTCATACAACATTTTATGGTTTTAAGAAAATAATTATATAAATATTTGTACACTTCTTGTGATTATGACTCCGGCTGTTGCATTTTATTGGCCATGGTTTTATTTGATGAGTTAGCGTTTTTTTTCTATCGGCTTGCCCCGTCCCCCCAGCCCCCCACCACATCCCTATTGTAACNTTAATATAACTGAACAGTACAGTGAACAATTAAGCATGCAATTCATATAGTCTGTGTATCGAGTTAAATAAAAGTAAATAGGAGTCTGAAGTCAAGGGGTTGTAGCTCAGTGGTAGAGCGTTCGCTTTGCATGTGAAAGGCCCGGGGTTCGATCCCCCGCAGCTCCACGTTTTAATTTTTTTTCCTCTGTAAACTTGTTATGCCTTTTTTCTTAACCTTACAGTTTACTTTATTTTCACTAAACGTTAAGCACGATTTCAAATACATTTTGTAAACATTGTGTTATGCCTCACATTATCATATGTGACGTACACAGTTTAATTTACAATGAACAAAGTTTACCATCTAATTATAAGGCATTGTGTTAAATATCAGTCAGTTGGTGTATTATTGCTGAAGTTGTATTTGAACAGTCGGGAATACGTTTTGCTGTCGTGATAACGTCGTTGTTCCAGAACTCGCGCATGATGGAGCGCGGCCTTTGAGGGCTTTGCAAAGCTTTACTCGGCTTAGCAGAGTTCCGCACTTTGAATAATAAACGTCCCCTTTGTACCAAGGCTTAAAAATTTAAGGGAAGAAATGGATGGGAAACCTATAGTTTTACGGAAATAGCGAGAGTGTGTTGAAATTTGTTTTAGTGCTTATTCTGGACAATCTATCTGTAACGGTAAAGTCAAGTTAATCAAAGTAGAATGCCATCAGTATAAGCTTGGATGCGAATATCAAATATCTTTGGTTATGTTTGTAAGGAGATAGTTCATATACTTATAAGAAAATACAACTTGATTTACTTTACTTTTTAAGATGAAATCTTATCTGTTTGTGTGAAAGCTGATCCACTCATGCTGGTCCGAATTAACGCGCTGTCCGGGATTCGTACGAACTCAATTTTTAAAAAAAACAACTGCAAAAAGTAGAATTAAATTATTAGCTAAATATGAACAGAAAGTTTTAATACAAATTACAAAAGTATCCATAATAAACACGTTGTTGCAATGTCCAATAGGCATTTTTAAGTCTAAAATCATGCGCGAGGACTAAATTTTTTATACGACGTGGCAACGCTGCGAAAGTTGATCCGTACACAATCCATAGGAGCAGTCGATAGCTTAAGATAAATAATTCGTACGCCAAACAAAGTTGCTCTTTCTCCCTGATCTTTGACCTAATATTCTTGTCGCGTTTCTTCGTTATCTGTCGATTCCGATGGCCAGTCAAAAGTGTAGCTCCTCAGCGCTGCAATGAATAGCTCAATTAAATCATCAGTCAATAGAATATACGACTATTTTGTTGTTTGTGGATTGGATGTCACCAGAGGCTTGGAACCCAATATCCTTCTTGGTTAGTCAAGCGCTAAAATTACTCTACTTTTGCAAAGTCTTGAGTTTCTCTTTTAACTCATCTCTATGTAGAAGACCAAAGTTCCGTTCTCGGGCCCCTGGACGCTTCGTTCAACTCTCGAGTCTTGGATCATTTTCCTGATAAAGTACCTGGAAGCCTGTTCGATGGCGTCGCGATTGCTACGGTATTTAATTTACAAAAGGTGCTTTAACGTTTACGAGATGATAAGTTTTGTGCCTTTCAGCTGTGTATGCCACACGGAGTCCACTTCTCCGCGGTACCCAGAGAATCTCATGAAACAGCAGTAGACCCGGCCTTTCACCCATTCATCATAACTAGGGAGAATGGTTCTCGACTCTATGGGTTCGCTCTCACCTTTTACGAGGAGGTGTACGATGAGACCATCATCAACGCGGTGGTTTCGTTGCAGAAGATGCACATGGCGCAGCTGCCGGACATTGTTTCCCGCCACTGCATTGACAATTTTGAGTTTAACAACACGAGATCGCTGCCGAGACACTTCAAGTTGTCCAACGCGAAACTCACCACCAAGGCCGAGTATGGCATGCCGAGATTTGACCCAGTGCGGGATCAGCTTCTCGTTACAAAGTGCATCGCCCTGGTTAGCCAGTTTCCTTTCGTTGAAGCTGCTCAGAACTTTCTCACGAATCTCTACTGGTACTTAACTACTTATTAGCAAAACTAAGTTAATATTAATTGGTTTTTAATGCTCACACAGGTACAGCATCAATTACAACAGTCGTGCAGCCCTCCTACATTCCTCGGTGAACCTGCTGAGCCCAGAATCGTACATATACCACTTGCTGTATTCCGTACCCTTGCCACCGAGCAACCAGTGCATCATCGTCCCCAACGTTCCTGACCTGTCGGTGAGGAGAGTTCCATCTTCCAGTGTGCTGATCATTCAGCGGCCTTCCTCGTTAAATGAACTACCTCTGTGCGATTACTCCATGGGCAAAGTCGTCGAACTGCTGGGCATTGATGGTCTTCTTCAAATGTGGACTTGCCTCTTGTTGGAAAGCCAAATCCTCATCTACTCCAGGGGTTAGCCACCATATTCATTCATTAGTTTATCAAATGGAATTATATAATAGTTCAATGTTATTCTTCATCCCGCAGAATACAGTCGACTCATGCTTGTAGCCGAAACCTTGTCTTCGTTGTTGTTCCCGTTTACGTGGCCTCACGTGTACGTTCCGATCTTACCCGCCTCGATGTACAATTTCCTCGACGCCCCGGTCCCGTATCTCATGGGTCTGCCTTCGTTACCGGCACAGGACTCTCGCCTACCCTCTTCGGTTAGTCTGAATTCTTTACTTGCGAAATCTTCTGGAACTTACCTGCCATTTTTTAAAATATGAAGGCTAACCTCTGCATGGTGGATATCGACAACGGCAGAGTGGACGTTCCCGAGGAACTTCCCCCGTTTCCGCAGCATCGGGAATTGGCGGACGAGTTGAGTGACGTCTTACGGAAACTCAGCAGTAGTCAAAATAAAGAAAGGTTTAAATTGTTTCATTTTAAAATCTGGCGCCCGTCTAAATAAGTTAATTTCCTTAGGAATTCTCACTACCGTCTGACAGCCAGTAATTCGGACAGTGTGTCGAGCGTTCTGCAGCGGTCGGAGGCCTACCAGCGAGTAGCGGCCATTGCCAAGCGAACTGGTTCGTTGTTTGCATGAAATATCAAAGTTATAAAAATTTGTCAAAATAAGGAGGATCGATTTGATGTTATTGTTCGATTCAAGGTGTCATGCCCGACGACGGGCCGTTCAAGAAAGCTGAATCGGGTTCGCCGTACGCTCTTCACCGGGATGTCGAACGCTATCTGAAGGAGCAGCGGCTGAACAACGCGGTCAGGGAGGTGTTCCTCAATCGTTTCGCGCACATGTTCGCAGTCTACGAGCATTTCGTTATTCAGCCGACTCAGGTATCAACGAACATTCAGCAGCTCTTTCTGTTTGCTGACGAGATTTGTCGGTATAGGATGTGGAATCGTGGCTGTCTAACCGCGAGATGGTGCACACCTTCGACAAGACCACTTTCCTGTCGGACCAACCGGGGCCACACCTTCCGTTCCTGTCCCGCTTCCTCGAGAGCCAAATGTTTGCCTCCTTCATCGACGCCAAAGTTCTGGCCAATTACGGACAAAACTGCCACAACGTCAGGGTCTTGGACGCGCGCATAAAAATCCTCAGGTAAAGCACTTGCATTCGTAAATTCATGAAATTTAAACATAGTACAATTAACGTTAATTGAATATCTATTAAATACTGTCATACGTTATTTAATATTGGAAATATTTTATGATGGGTTGGTTAATGATGTAAATATAACTATAAGATGGACTGAATTTAAGAAATTCCCTTTAAAGGACTTGCTTTTTGAAATCTTTTCAGGTTATTAGCAAATTAATTAAGGTTTTTAAAAAGTAATCTTACTAATTAATAATAATGAAGTAATCATGGTATACATTATTGGAATGTTATTATTTTGTCAAGTTTTAATTCCTATAATTTACTATTAATTTTTAGTTTTAATTCATTATTTTGTTTAAATTTTAAACTTAGTAAATAGATATTCCTGGAACATCATTGTAAATCATAATAGTTAATGACGATAATAATTACGTATTCATCAATTACCTTTGGAAGCTAAAGAGAAATATAAATCGGGTATTTTACGATAACCTGCAGTTATGGGCGACTGGTGAAATATATTTCAAACTTTTTTCTTAATACGTAATGAATAAACAGATAGCAATTAGGTCTTTTTTTATATATATAAAAGAAATAATTATCGGTGTTGCTATTACAGGGAAGGCTACGGTGACAGCATGGTGCGAACGCCCGGTTACGAGCCGTGCACCTGGTACGAGGAGATCGCCTCGCTGCTCGAACGCCGGCTCCAGAAGCCCTTGACCAACATCAACAGCGCCAGCGAGGTGCTCAACCAGCCGCTGGAGAAGCTGAGAATGTCGGCCAACAAGGGACGCGCCCTCTACCCGCAGTTTCCCGATTTGGACGCGGTCAGTCTGAGCACCGCACCCACGGCAACGCCAAAGTATTACTTGCACATGCGTAATTAACTGATTACCAATTAATTCAAGCCGTATATAAATTAAGGTCTAAACTGCAAAACTTAATTTACATTTTAAAATTTTTACGGATTGTACCGTTTCAGTTTTATAATTCTAGTATTGAAAAGTGAAATAAAATAATAAATATTAAGAGGCATGAGGTAATAGATATATTATTTTAATATTTATAAAATAATTATAATTAAGTAAACTTGCTTATCCAGGACACGTCGAAGCGACAAGATTCGCAAAAAGGAGAAAGTGCACAAATCCTTTAGCAACACCCCGGAGGGCGTTGTCGCGGAACCGTCTCGGAGTAGGGAGACGCTGACCCCGCCCCCTGTGGTCCAGGCCACGCCCAGTCCGGCGGTCATCGCCCAGGGTAACTGGAAATTCGTCGAACAACTTCTTCAGGTTTATTCTTTTTTAAAATGCTATTATTATTATGAATACTATTATTACTCTTCATGAATATAAACTTTCTGTAGATTCTCACGCTGGTTATTGAGACAAGTTGTGAATTGTGTAATCATGAATTACGTTAATTTGAAATGTTAATCTAATTTATTGATATGCCCTTGAAAATATTCAACCACGTATGAATGTATAACATATATATTATAAATATTATCGCCATACATGATATACTTTTTTTAAACAAATAATTAATCCATGTATGTGTATCGTATTTATAGGATACAAATATCAAACTTTGTTGTTAATTTATGTGATGATTGACAGGAATGTAAGATGAAGACCAAGAGGCTGCTGGTGGGCAAGATGGGAAGCGAAGCTGTGGAGCTGGGCCACGGACAGGTGTCGTTGTCCGGGGTCGAAGATAATACTCTCATCGCTGGTTTGTGCGACCTGCTGGAGCGCGTCTGGGCTCACGGTTTGCAATCAAAACAGGTCTGTAATGAGCAAAATAACATTAATACAATTTCGTATGTTTTGGTTAGTATTTTTATATTTTACTAATAATCATTTAAAATAAATTTAGTAGTTAGAAATATCAAAAAGCGTACTCAATTTTCAAAGTTAACCTGGATGTCATTTTGACAGGGCAAATCGTCGCTATGGTCTCATTTAGTCCATTACCACGAGTCGAAAACTGCTCAACTCAACCCGAAGCCTGTGAAAGCCTCTAGTCTAACGCCAGGTTGACCCTCCATTTTAAAAAAAATCCTATTAAAAAAAATTTCATTTAAATTATTGAAATAATGTTTAAAAAATTGTAATTTGCCAAATGGACGCAGCTTATGCTTGGGTCACTTTGAGAAAAAGACTGCAGTGTAAGTATTGGACGTTGATGAATCTTAACTGGATAAATTTCTACAATTCAAAAGAATATTCTCACTCGGTGGTTTAATTTGTTAATAATTAGTTTGATTTTTATTATTATTATGATAAGAATTATTATAATTTGATTGTTATTGTTGTTATTATTATTATTCTGGTGACAGATATGGCGCCGTACGTAGTGGATGCTGCTGAAGGACCCGATGATGCAGCGGCCGACCCGGCCGACACGAGGAGACCGCAGAGGATGAAAGCTCTCCCTGTTTCCTTGGTTTTTGACATGAGGTTCCTATTTTGATTGAACATTTAATAACAGTATTGTTAAAATCGTACTCGTCAAATTCTTATTCGAGTATTACATAGTGTAATAAGATTATACATTAATGTCGTAGCCTGTACTTAATGTATGGATATATAAATGTATATATGTAGCCTGTACTTATATCTATATATCTATCTATATATATATGTACGCTTGTCATAAACTATTTTAACAAACGAACATCATATTTAGATATTAACTTTATTAAAATGTATGTAATAGATCTGCACAATTGTTGGTAAAAACTGAACTGTTTAATTATTAGGAACGTGCAGAGTATGACGGACATCAAGACGCATTTGGGGTACGCCCGTGCCTGGGTGCGTCTCTGCCTGGAGAAGAAGCTGCTGTTCCAGCACCTCACTACGCTGCTCAATGACGAAAAACTTCTACGGTAACGTCATGTCACTGGAAAACTAACCAATCTGACTGTTTTGCTGACATTTGGCCATTTGCCATTTTTTTAAACATTCAAACAGGACTCTTTATAAACGGTACGCTTTCCTGCGCTGCGAGGACGAAAGGGATCAATTCCTCTATTACCTGCTGTCCCTCAACGCTGTCGATTACCACTGTTTCACGCACACCTACACCTCAGCTGGTACGCTTTATTATAATTATATTTTGGTATCTCTTGTATATTTGATAAGTAAGAGAAGATGAATAGCATTATATGTTAATTCGTATTAAATTAAACAGTATCTTTAATGTCCCCCCTTTCGTTAGTCATTGGGTACCGAGTTTTGGTTGTGAGCCTTCGCCAGTCCGGAATGCCGTCGTGCAAGCCGTATTTCATGGTCTCTGGAACACTGCAGCATACGCAGCCGGTGTTTTTCACCTTCAACAAGGCCGAGTTTGTTTTCCAGGTTGGAATTTGAATTCCAGTTTCAATGCTAAATTTGAAGAATAATGGATATTTTGGTACAGCATAAGAATCTGGGCATTCTGACCACCCTGAGGATCGGCATGGACGATATGGGCACCAGCGGACGATGGCTGATCGATTGTGTCCTCGTCAGAAACGAAGTCACCGGACAAACGTACAAGTAATGCACCTTGAATACACATCTTTATTGTCGGTCGCTTCCTAATGGGTTGTTACCATTACGGGCGACAGATACCAAAGACGAATGCCATTTACCCATTTCTGTATGTTTGATCAGATTTTATGCCATGTCGCTCTTGACCATCTTCCCGTAGGATTGGTCCATTAGAGTGACAGATTCCAAAGACGGGGTAGTACTGTATACAGAGTGGGGTCTATGGGTTTGTGTCGCTCTTCCACACTAACTTAAAGGGGCAGGCGACAGGTAACGAAGACGAACCCGTTGCAGCCAAAAATAAATCCGTTTAATTCGGTCTTTGGTATCCGTCGCTTTTCGGTGTTTCTTACGGGAGTTTTGCTAAGCCGATGAAAGAGTACCTGAGTTATGTCTGTATTATTCAAATAGATTCCCATGCGGACATTGGCTGGGTCGCGATGTCGAGGACGGTTCCACGGAAAGATTGCTAGTAGCCGAGCCTTACGACGGAAACGGTCAGGGTGACCCGCACAATTCGCTGGATTCCGGCAGCCACGCGGGGTCACCGACACACGGTCTGAGGGCCCGCAGTCCGAGCACTTCACGCGAGAATTCCCTAACGAGTTCACTCACCAATTTGGCGGGAAATTTAAGTCTCGGAAGCTCGAAAAACAAACCTACGGTGCCCGATATCCAAAGACTGCTCGGTAAGTTTTCATAATCAGTACAAGGAAATATTAACACTTAAAATATAGCGACAGTAATTGTAAATAACTGAAGAAAAGAGCCATCAAAAGAGACGTGAATTGAAACAGTGTTTATATTTATCTATTGTTTTCAGAATAAAGTAATTGAATGATTATTTGATGAAATTGGTCGAATTGCTGTTATTGTAAAGGCGATGCAGTGAACAACATGGTGAAGTTTTTCCACCGCCCTCCTGGAGAGCGCGGCCATGTTACCCCGCTGCTCTGCGGTGAATTGGGACTGGTTCCCTGTCTGGAAATGGCCCTCCTCTACGGATTTCGATCGTCGAGACTCTTTAGCAAGAATCTCTTTCTCTGGGATTTCCTGCGTAATCTCAATTTCAAATTATTTTTTTTCTGGAAAATCGAGTTATATTTAACTCAACATTTTGTTGTTGCTATATGATTATTATTATTCGAGTGTTTTAAAGTCTACTTTATCTAATATTAAATTTCCAAATATTGAATGTATTATTTTCGACTAAATTATTTTTAAAAATTAGTTTACATTAATAATTCTCGTTCAGCAGTATTTACTATGTCAATCGAGATTTCATAATAATTTGCATGTCCCAGTCCGCGTTCGGGAATTTTGCTGTTCGGACGCCTCTCGCCAGCTCAGCAGCACGGACTGGAATTCCAGGGTGGATCGCGGATCCCGTCAGTGGCTTTGCGATACTATCGGTAAAATCCAGAACGGAGGCCCAGCGCTGGGCAAAGACGGCAAATTGCAGCTCCTGCTGTGTTTAGCAGCTCGGTATTTATGCGTTCAAACCGCCATTATTATATTATAACTATATTTGGAATCTTTTAGGGATAAAATGCTGCACAGGATCATATTCTGCTTGGCAGCCAGCGCGCCGACCAATTCAGTCTACGAGGAGAACTCGTTCCTGCGGGATGCTCGTCTCTGCGGCTACCTGCAGCACATTCTGCAGACGCTGGCTGATTTTGAAATCACTCTCGAGGCTTCGATCATCAGGGGAGTCGAATAACCGTGGGAATTTTCATTCACCTTTCTCTCTAATCCTCAAATTTATTCCATATTCGCTGTTGTGATACATGTCCTAGGGAAAATCGTACTCGTGAAAGTCAAAAAGAATCAATAAAATGAACGGTAACAACACACGATAAAATTTTATTCAACTAAACTTTGGCGGAATTTGACGAATCCCTGCACCGATTTCAAACGAACGAGATCAGCCATGCTGTATCTTTTGGCTTTGGGCGCATTTTGACCGAAACACAAATCGTAAGTTGACTGAAACGACTCTGACATGGACGGTTTTGCCTCAAACAGCTTGGCTTTCCACAGGGAGAATTCATTTTGGTCCCACAAGTCTTCTGTCGGGATCCCCAGTTTCAGGATCGACTCCCTGTTAAACTGGACGTCATCTGGATTTTCGGCCGATTTTTTCAAGTCGTCTCCTACGGAGAAAGCCACGGTGACAAAGAGCTCGTCGCGGTCGTTTATAGCGGCTGTGTGCATCAGGACACGGGTGGGGATCTCGCGAACCTCCTTCGACTGTCGACTGATGAAGCAATTACTGATTATCGAATTATCGCCAACTTTTAGGGGAATTTCAATCCTGCAGAAGTCCAGCACCGAGTTTTTGCCCGCGGTGACGTTAGCATCCAAGCGGCAGTTCATCGCGACCCCTTTGAACGAGCTGCTGTTCACCGATTCCCCGCTGCAGTTGACTAGCAATTTCATGGGAAAACTCTGGAAGAACTCGGAACCGGGTTGAAGGTTCTCGATGTACTCCTCCATGGTGCCCAAATGATAAAAATGCGACTCCTCGAGAACGACGATTTCCAGAGGAGTCTCGTGAAACTCTTCGGCAATGAGCTTCCGTGCTTTCGCTTCGGCAGGAAGTTTTTGAAAATAGAGCTTCTCATTTTTGGGTCTCTCGCCCATGCAAGTCAGGAAATCGGCGTAGACGCAAGTTTCTCCCGAGGATATTACCTCAAAGCTGTCCGAGAAGTTGACGAGTCTGCGGACGACCAAAGGGCCGCACCAGAACATACTGTCGGTATAGGCACATTCTCCAGATTCTGTTAGTCGTCGAATTGGTGAAATGTTAATTTTGATTTGAATTTAATGTAAATAGAACCGTGCGGAAAAACAGCTTTCTTCTCCCGCATGATGTCCGTGGACGGCTTTTGCAGCACCTCCGTGCAACGGGACCGCCAGCAGACCGAAACGTCCCCACTGGCCTTGGGGTGGACGACATACACTCCGTGAGTCTGACCTAATGAAGAAATTCGTTTTAGCCCCACTCCTTACGCAGAGTTTGTAATGCTTTACCAATGAACAGGTCTGACGGATGAGCTAGAGCAACCACCGCATCATCAGGAAAGGGACCGAGCTTGTCGAAACCTACAAGAAAGTCGCATTCAGTATGAGTAAGCGACACAAATGTTGGATCCATACCATCGAGGCGATAGGTTTCAATGTCGTCGCACGCGGTAATGAAAAGCCCCCCTTTGGTAAGGTACTTCGCAAATGGTGCTGTTATCGCCAGCTTCATGTTTAGGACAGTAAATACCTGACCCGGCTCCAGCTGAATGGGGAGCGGTGCGAAAAGCTTTCCAATGCAGGAAAAGTTGGGTAACCTCTTACTCGAACCTCCTATTTGGAAAAGTTTGGTTAACTAAAGTAAATTATGTATATATGGTTGGAAATGACCTGAATGTACAAGTAGCACTTTCATGGGGAACAGATTATCTCCGTAAGTGCGAAAAAGCTGGGAAAGAACGTAAACGGTAGATCCTCCCGCTCCTATGACTGGACCTGGTGGATCAGGTATTATGAGGATTTGGGTCTCGGGGAGCTCTCTCCGTCGTCTCGCAGACTCGAGCTGAAGCTTGTAGCATTCCTCCTGAGCCTCATCCTGAGCTGAAATGATGACGAGATCCCAAAAAGGTATATCCTTCTTGCCTGATATTTTCAATACAAAGAAGGTTGTTATGATTTATTCGTTACCAATTGTAGTGTACAGGCTTCGAGGAGTTCAAATACCATTGATAAAGGCATGATAGTCGTCAAGCAATGTCTTCATTGACTCTTCAACCTTGTGAAAATCACCGGACATATTCTGCTAGAAGCTGAAAGTAAAACCAGGGAGTAAAACTTTTACAAAACCCAGAATACTAAAGTTAGAATAACTTGTATTCAAATCTGAACGTTCTAACAAGTTATCTATCGACGAGAGCAAAGCTGTTTTTGTTTACGTTGCAGTTTTCAAAATATTTTGAAGCGGCATTGCCACATAATTTAACAAAACTTGTGTTTCAAACGAGTTACGAATTCCAGTTCGAAAAATTTAAGAAGTAAAATTACGCTGAATTTTGTATTTGTATTTTAATTTGAATTAGATTATTAACAATGGCGGCAGTTTAGCATAGACCGTGGAAATCGTGCATGGAACAACCACTTGCACAGCATTTATTGAAGAGCGAGACCTGCGAATGCCTTTTCACCTTGGCGCGATATGTTTTCCAATCAACGTCCAACAGTAAATCAGCCGTTTTCTCCCGAGGGTTGCTCTCATTATCCGCCTCGTAATAATCTAAAAACATATTATTAAAACAACGCCAATTAAAAAAAGAGGTGCTATATGTAATAAATTAATATACATTTCGCTAACTGTTCCTTAAATATCTGACTTCGCTTGTGTAGGGCACAGGCTCGGAACAGGGCTTCGCGAAACAAACGGGGCTCGCAGATGATCATCATGCAGGACGACAACTGCAAGGCGCAGACCAAAATCAGCACAACGGAAATGGAACGCTGTGAAACGAGAACGGGTTAATGTTACGACAACAGTTTGGTTAGCGTATAGACAATACCATTCTGACACGTTTCAACAATGATATACAATTTACGAAGAACACCCTGGTTTTATGGAGGCAAGTTCGCTGATGCAGTCGTTTTCTCAAGGTGAGGGTCACCGCTGACCTCGGCAAATTGTTTCATTTGATCTGGCATTGAAAGTCTCTGATGTCCTGCTGACACTGAAACTTGAATCCCGAACACGACCTATGTTATCATGGGATTTCAACAAAAATGACATATTTCAAGACCCCCAAAAAACTGTTTATATCCAGAATGTGTATTCCTTTTATAGCCAGCCATCTATAGGTTTACTGTACACTGCCTCATGGCCAAAATCAGATGGGGGTTTCAAGTTGTATTTTATGCAGGATAGAGGCCAGCCAGAAAATAGTCTACGCTAGTAATTTGCCACTCGGGGTCGTCACGGTGATTTTAAGCTGAAACGGCACCGTGCTGCTTGGCCAGCGATTTCAGGTTAGCGATGCACTGCTGGAGGGTGGCTTTCTCTTGGTCGGCGCTGATGGAGCTGCGGACGTTGCGGACAACCCAGTCGGCCATCACGCTCTGCTCCATGCGTCGCTCAACATTGATGCGCTCCACTTGGTAGTCGAGACGGCGTTTGACCTGCGACAGCAAAGCGTTACGCACGGGCATACAATAACTCGGTAAAATCACATACCTCCTTGTAAGCGGTCATCATACGCTCTCGGTAGGCCGCTTCCAGCTGAAGAGCGACATTCTCGCGCTTGGCATCAAAGAGAACGCTCTGAGCTTTGGCGCGATCCTGCTCCACTTTCTCGCTCTTGATGACGTCCTCAAGAGCACTGATGGATCCACCACGGTACTCGAGCCACGAGGACTCGGCCTTCTCGACTTCACTGTCGGCGTACTTGGCAACGGCGGGTCCCATCTTCTTGACGGCGTAGATGACCATCAGCGCGATGGACAGACCGGAGTAGAACTCGTGTTCCATCACGTAGATCTCCTTGCTGAAGAGGAAGGTGACAAGACCGGCGCCAAAAGCGTAGGGTCCTAGAGTAAAAACATATCTGTAAAACACTGTTCGCAGAACATGAAAAAGCAATGTAAATTACCAGTAACACCAGTCTTCTTGTAGAAGAACTGGAACCATTCTTCGGGGACGAATCCCAGGCGAACCTTGCCGGAGTACATGGCACGGACGGGGCGAGGGAAGTTGACCAAGTCTCGTTCGGGTCCCTCGGCGACCTCTGTGGTAGCAGCCGCCGCCTGCTTGCTCGAGGCCGAGGTCTGGGTGAAACGGGCCGGCTGAAGAGCCAGGGCCGGACGAGCTGTTTGTTCACAATTAAAATTAAGATTCATGACATCTTCTACATGTATTTCTAACCAAATGGCATGCTTTATCAGCTGAGATCTAAAAGCGTTCTTTCACACTTTCAGGTTTTACGTTTAAATCCGTCAGAGGGAAAGTTGTTTGAAATTGTTTTGAACAAGTGTAAACTTACCGGAGTTCAATGCAAGCCTGGAAAGCATTTTCAGTTTTCTCTGAGGGACTTTTCAACCAAGGTAATTCTACTTTGGCCTGGAGACCGGCCGAACAAATATGGCGGACGTGAAGAGGACAACCGAGCTCAACTGCAGGTCTCTAGGATTTCGAGGTAGATACTTAAAATGATTACCCATAAAACTTAAATATAGTTACAGATAACCGCCACTAGCAATATATATATATTATTATTATTCTTTATATTATTTAAACGTGCAACATTTTTCATAGTTTTCCATTTTATTAACGAAGTGGTAATATGAAAATGGCGGGAATCTTCAAATTCAAACGTAGAATTTGGTAAATCATTTGTTGTACGGCTTCTTATGCTTTTTATTCAAATAACACCTGCTAGATCCTTTGAATCAATATGAATTACTCCCTCTTTTTCAATTTTATCATAGAAGGTAGCTATGCTGCCATACAACGATGCCGTATTATAGTTACGGCAATCCCACTCATTTATAATTGGCTACTGAGAATCTTTTTATAACAGAGCAATGTACGGAATTATGCAAATGATAACCTATACCAATGGTGAAAACTTTAAAACTACATTTCGACTCGTGACCCTTAATCAGGTTAAATGGAATATTGGATTGTTAACTGCTCCGCTTGTTCAACGGATTCCCTACAAGTCTGAAGCAGTTACTATATATTTGTAACAGTTAATAACTGAGAATTAGCCGAAGTTTAATTAGAGAAATGCACATGTCGAATCTCTAAGTTAACTTGGAAAAGGGAAATCCTGGCGAGGGAAAGAAGGAAGAAGGAAATAATCAATGACGAGGACATGTGCCGAGGGTTTGCCAACCCCCCCCCCCTGTATGACTCTTGAAAGGGAAAGGGGCGGAGCAGCTGCGTGAACCCCACCGTGCGTGAAGCTTCAATATAAGTTGTTTACGAGTCATGCGCACTGGGTTCTTCAGATATAATAATAGCTTTATGCCATAATTAAAATTAATCAAGATACTGAAATAACTGGGTTTGTTTCCAGTAGAAAATATGAATTTTTCTGGATGTGTTAGTTTTGTTGGTAAGTATCTGCGGCCAGGGAACTTGACGTCCGTTGTGCTGGAGACAAGCGAGTGGCATCGATTTTCGATTGAAGGCGGTTGCCTTGATGAGATGTGTGTGGATTACAGGTCCAGTCGGGGTGTACTCAACATTAGCTCTCGACAACAATTCCAGTTCGGCGTCAAAGTAGTAGTTTTCCCCGTCTCAAATCAGCACGTTTTATATTGCCGAGTTGAACATGTCAAGCACCCAGCAACCTCCGCCTCGCAAGGTAATCATTTGCAGCATTCTGTTTCCGACTTCGTTCAGATCCCGGCTCCTGTATATACTTTTCGATTCGTTTCCTTCATTCATTTAGGGAAACTACACCAAAGTATTGCGTAACCTACACGCTGAACAGCTTTCCAAAGTGCAATGGAAGAATCAGATCGAGTGCGAGCTACTGGAGGATATGAGGTCTGTATTAGTTGACCTAAACAGTCTGATACCCGCTGTTACCGGTTTTATGTGTAACCGTTTTTCGCATTTGTTTAGGAACTTTGTCAAACAGAGGTCGACGATAGAGAAATCGTACGGCGAGGTAACTCACTTATGTGCAAGTAGATTACTTCTCGTGATTTCTAGCTGAAAGTTGTTTTCATCGATTGCAGGCTCTGCAGAAGATCGCCCATAGCTACCTCAACAAGAAGGCGCCTCCTATCGCCGAACTCGGTAGCGATGACAACGCACACTGGTTTGTATTTTAACCAACGTTGATTTTGAAGAACCTTTCAGCCCTCTTAAAGATGTTTGTTTCAGTAATCAGTGATATGTGGGTTTTACAGGACTGCGTGGACCGTATGGCGCACCCTGTTGGAGGAGACGGAGAAGCTAGCCAAAGCGAGATTAGCAGCCGTTGAGATTTTCCAGCAGCAGATTGCCGACGATGCCAAGACCGTTCGTCAGAACAAGCTGCAGCATGCTAAGAAGGTAGAATCTGGCTTCTTTGTGAGACGAACTTAATAACGACATTGTTGCGTCGTAGAACCTGGATCTGCTGAAAACAGTGCAAGGGGAAGTGCAGGGCTGCGTCACCGAGCTGGACAAGCTGAAAAAGGTCTACTTTGATGACGAGCACGTCAGCCATGATGCACGTGAAAAGGCCAAAGAAGCAGAAGAAAAGTATTCTTAAAGATCGTTGTACGGCTTCGACTGAGTTGTGACGACATTTCTTATCTTCAATTAGACTGAAGAAAAAGAAGGGTGGCATCTTCCAGTCCGTCTCGTCATTGCAGAAGACGTCTGCTAAGGTAAATTTGCAGAAAATATTTTGATAGCAAGTTATGTTAGGAACTGGAACCGCACTTAATCGAACTCCTTGTGGTGCAATTCAGCTGGGAAGCCGTCGTGACTTATGCGAGGAGAAATCCACTCAAGCTCGCAACGCCTACCTTCTACAGCTGGCCTCAGCCAACGCACATCAGAATCGATACTTCAACGTTGACCTTGACAACGTTGTTAAGGTATAACCTGATTCTTTCGGACCCTGTATTCAAGGGGCTCGACTAACTTGTTGGTTCTTTGTACCAGGCGCTCGATGGCGGCACGTACGAAAAAATGGCCGACTACTTTTCCATCCTCAGCCGCACTGAACTTATTACGACGTCCGCTACACAAACATCCTACACGAAAATCAGGGACCAGGCGCTAACGGTTCTAAGCCTAAATACTCCTACGTCTGTTAGGATGACTTGACATACATATGTGTATATACTTCCAATGTAGATAACACGCGATTACGACTTGAGATGCTTCATGGATGCTTTCCCCGTACTCAAACAGCACGTGCAGTACGATTTCGAAGCTTGCGATGGTGACAACGTTTCTTCTGTAACACGATTTACACCATATTAACGTTACCGAGTTATGCTAATTGTGCCCTTTTAACACGTGTAGGTGGATGGCAGCCATGGAACAGGAACCAGCTTGACGCAGAATGGTCGCCAATATGCATCTCGGGTCGTCCAAGAGACCAAGAAGATACGAGAGCTCAATCGAACTATACAGACGCTGCAAAATCTCAAAGACGCTGGACAGAAAGTACAAATTAAACTTAAGTATGAGACCAACAAGGTTATAATTATCCATTTTGACAGGTCGATCCTAATGAACCCAACGGCCCCGATCTCGATACCAAACTTGAGGACTTTAGAAATCAATTGAGAAGATCGGAAGTACGTAGAGCTGATCGACTTTTAGTTGGACATACTGATAGACGTACTAATTCATTTTGCTCACAGACGGCCAAGTTGAAGTCTGAAGCGCGCCTGGAGTGCCTGAGACAAGCAGGAAGTACGCAATTACATGTTAGCTTTTCAAACAGGTTGACTGTGCCTAACAGTTGTCTTTACTTGTTATAGTAAAAGTGGAAGAGTTCCTCCAGGATGCAGAAGGTTTGGCGATTGGTGAGTTGCCCAGGTCAGCCAGTCAGTTGTCGTTCCGAGTAAGTGTTGTAACCTGGGTGCATGCAGGTACCTGCAAAGATAACAAGATGTATCGATTTCTTCTAGGAACCGGGTAACGAAGAGTCCGATTATAACGACACGACATCTGAAGCATCGCCCATCCCTATGGCACAGACGCAGGATTCCCATTCCCTCGCTGATAGTTCAGATGACGAGCGGGAGGCGGAGAGATTTGCCGAGGGTGAATATCAATAACAATTACAACAGTCAACGTGTAGCGAAATGTTAATGAATGCAAAACCCAATTAGCTGATGCGGACGTTCAAGTCAAGATTGCTGAGATGCGTGCCACGTGGGAAGACCCCGGCGCTGCCTGGGCTGCAGCTGAAGCGACTGCCACCGTCCACGTCGACGCTGATGTGAGCAGCTCGAATAATAACCGGCAGCAGTCGCTTGTCAAATGTATTGCGCTCTACTCGTACACGGTAAGCATCCACCGTTAAATTTACCTCCGGTACTGTATTGTAAGTCACTGCAGGGAAACACTTATTAACCTGAAACTTCAATGAACAAGGCAAATTACATTGGTATTAAGTGCCATATAGGCTGCCTGTTGAGAAAGGAGACATTCTATACGCTGTTCCTAAGGGAGTATAATCTCATTTTCAGGCTCAAAACCCAGACGAGTTATCCATGATGGAGAATGAGGAGCTGGAAGTTCTACTGTCGCAATCCGAAGGCGACGGCTGGGTCAAAGCGCGCAATTACAAAGGTGAAGAGGGTTTCGTCCCACTGAATTATCTAGATCTTCATTCAGACGAACCCGTCAATGGTACCGAGGGGGAGGAGGAGGACCCCGCACACGACCATCAGGTATTAAGCGTCACGTATGAACTCGCGACTCGCGTAGTACACCGAGCACGTTCTCACAGGCCACCTACGCCATGGAACACGAAGCGGACGCTGGTTTCGGACTGGAGACTCAAATCTCCTTTTCGTCGGTGGACTATACCTACCAGCCCATGGTTATGGAGGACATATCTGACGCTCCCCAGGAAGATCTTGGATCTCCGCAGCAAGAACAGCCCAAACCGCAACCCCCTGTAGTTGCAGTCAATGGTACTGACCGCTCATCTGCTGTAGAGTTACCTCCTGTTTGAAGACGTTATGGTTGTTTACTAACTTGTTTAATAGTTATCTTCGGATATTGCCGAGCTCTTTACGACTACGAGGGAGTTTCCGAAGGAGAGCTGACTTTTTATGAGGGCGACGTCATCGAAATCCTGCGACGTGAAGGCGTTCATGGGGAAGAAGTTGACGATGGATGGTGGGCTGGTAGGCTGCTTCCAGACGGACCTGAAGGAGTTTTTCCTTCACTGGTGACCGAAGAATGCGGCCCGAATGGGGAAGAGCTCACTCCAAGGGTATGTTCGTTTAGCACTCGATGTTGTAGCCGAATAAAGACCTAATACTTATTCTGTTAAACAGGAATCGCCCACTTTTGATTCAGAGACAGTTCCACCCATGGGCACTCCGCCTGAAGTACCCATGTTTCTACTTCCACCCGAAAGAGTGATTATTACTCAGCCGACTCCTGAGACTGAGTTTCCTAGTCACGGTAATTTGCTTTCTACCGTAAGCTATAAGCACAGATACGAGACATAATGACGTACAATACCTATTCGTGTGTAGACTTGACGCTTGTTTACTTGAATCTTGACAGATTTTCACGAGGGTGAAGGAGACGAGAAGGAATCTGAGGTCGTCAAGGAAGAACAACAAGGTAATTTTAGTCTTTTCCCCGTAGACCTTACCTTTAGAAGACAACAAGGAATTGAATGTTAACTCGCTGTAACAATGGATCCTGGTTCATTACGTTTTCAAACTTGATGGATCCGTGATGAAAATTTCAAAGCAACAAGGTAGATTTAATCAATCCTGGCGCGCAGAAAAGTTAAAAACGTGTGTATAATGAAAACAAGCAGTTTTTAACTTGCTGTGCCAGTGGACCCTGGTTCATTTTCATGACACCATGTCACAAATCCATCACGAAAGACTCAAAAAAATAATACAATGTTCTTTAATTGGTATGAAAGCATCCGAGTCTGGAGAAAACGACGGAAAGGTAATTGATAACATGAAACACAGGGTAAAAAAAAACAACTATAACGATGATTTATTGAAGCAGGATGAATGCAGCCAGGACGCTATAGACGACTCCAGTTCGGTAGTAGCTGCAGCTGCTCCAGTACCAGAGGCGGTTGGTTTGGAGTCAACGTTGGAAGAGCCGAAATCCGAAACGAATATTTCTGAAGGAGACGCAGTTTCGTCGGATACTGATCCTTCTCCGCAAACCGAGATTGAAAACCCTCTCTCTAGCACGACGACTCCCTATGAGATTATTATGGAAAAGACGGCCACCGAGTCGGAAGTTTGAATTTGTGTATCCAGGAGGCTGTGTAGCACACACTGAAGCTCGGTCTAGTCCCTTTTTGTCGCAATAAAAACCCCAAGAGTATTTGGTGCACACATACCCAACTTGGAAAATAATCTCGAAAGTTTAAACAAGCTGTCTACTCGAACGATGTTACAAAGAGATAGATATTGGTAAGCAGAACTGCTTCGTTTCATTTGGAGTCATTGCAATTTGTTGAGATAAAAACAAGGATGTCGTGAAAGCAGTTTGGTTGATTTCTTAGCTGTTACGTAACCTCTACTTTGACTATACATCCCTCCTTTTTGATTCCCTTCTCGGTGTATTGTATTTGCTGAAATTTGACAGTAGAAGGATCGTTCAACCGACGACTTGTTTATTTCATTGAGTGACAAGAACTGAAAGAAGATGGACACATATAAATGAATTATCTACCCAGTAGTTGCTAAAGACTTCAGTACAGAGTGAAAGTAAGTCATATCAGAAGTAAGAGCAGGACATGACTGCAGTATAACGGTTGATAGCTATCTAGTTTATTTCATGGTGGAGAACTCTCCGAAGCCTCCGGTGAATGTGTCACCGTGAAAACCGCGGCCTCCCATTCCAGTCACGCGCTTGTTCTCCAGAATGTTGTCGAAAATGGCGTTGAAACGGCGGTTGGCGAATCTGCCAGTGGCCGGAGCAACACCTGGTCCTCCCCAGAAGAAACGGCGCTTCACCGGCGAGAAATCCCCAAAACCACCGGTAAAGGTATCAGCGTGGAAACCACGCCTGTTGGAACCTATCAACCAGTGGCAAAGTCATTCATTGTTACAATCAAGGCATGACAGAATTGCAGTCTAACCTTCCAAGCCAAAACTGCGCTTGATGTTGTAGATTCTGTTGAACAACCATTGCTGCTCCAGTGGATCATCAGCCGGGTTGTTCTCCGAAGAATTGCTCACCTCCTCATAGGGCTGCGACGGATTGGTTGAACCGACGGGCTGAGCGCTGCTTGTCATGCAAAGGCCTGAAAAGAATAGGCCCTCGTTCAACGAATAAACTGTTGCAGTAATGAAGGTTTACGAGGGACACTAGTTCTCACAATACTGTTCTTCACAGACCGTAAAAAGAACGCATAAAAAATATCGTGGGAGGAAGTAAGGGGCACACTGTTAAAGCGTGAACTCCTCTGCGTATACACAAACATAATTTATTCTCATATGTTCTTAACTGGTACTTGTAGAACATTGTTTCTCTTGTACACAGGCGTAAGTATCTTGTCCCTTGTGTGTTTTTACTCCTGCTTGCATAATGAACTTGTGGGGGACTAATCAAGGTCTAATTTATAGCTAGATTGAATGAACTTGTTAGTTGGGAACTGAATTGAAAAGCTGCAATCTTGCTTGCTGTTTATATGGCCGTACCTGTGAAGTACAGGGTCTTGGTTGGACCCTAACCAAGCTTGCTAATTAGTACTGCAGCTTGTAATTACGTTAC
Source organism: Leptestheria dahalacensis (assembly GCA_022114935.1). NCBI lineage: Eukaryota > Metazoa > Arthropoda > Branchiopoda > Diplostraca > Leptestheriidae > Leptestheria > Leptestheria dahalacensis. The sequence continues at coordinate 36,920 of JAIQCU010000230.1, read as the reverse complement.
AAGTCTGTCTCTTTAGTCGTAGGTTGCAAAGCAACAAGTTTGCCTTCCAACATGTCAGGCGCAATTGAATTTTGGTCCACCTCGAACGGTTTTACCTTAGGCGTTACAACAATTACAGAAAAGAAGTCCTCGTTAAGCAACTTTCATGTTGCACGTTTGTTATATACTTAGGGACACTCCCCGTGGATGAAGGTACCTAACCCATTCCTAAGTACCTAAACGCGTACTAATGATCGCAGTGCTAATTGCTTGCAAGTAAAAACATCAGGCAGTGGTAATCGATCAAAGAACACGTATTGTTATAGGGCTAAATAAAGAAGAGAACTGGGTTGTAGATGCTGACAACACTTTACCTGCCAAGAGGATGAGCGCAGCTCCAGTGAGAAGAATGCTTGGAGTCTTCATTGCTGAAACCTTTGTTAGAGAAACTAATGACAGTTAAGGAACAAGTCTGTATAAACCACAAGAAAAGAACTCTCGTGCTGCTGTGGGATGAACTGGAACACTTGGGCAACGCAGAAAGTTTCTCCAAAGAAGAAACGAGTGAGTGAGTAGGTTTGGTGGTTGGGGGAGAAAAAGTTGATGATTTGGTTCGTGATTGCTTTTTGTGTTTCTGATAGACTGTGTTGACGATTTCGTCGGGGTGAAAACTTGGGTCCACTCTTTTCACACACGCCCCAAGTCGATTACATATCCCCCTGTGGTATGTACCTGAATGGACCTCTTCGTACTGGTGATCTCCCATCACAGCGGGAAACTTGTGGCTGCTGGTGACATTTCTATAACGCGCCTCGTATTATTTGTCAAACCACCCCATGCAACTTTTCCGCTCCTTGTCATATATTCAAGAAGATTGGTACCCCCTTTTTTTACAATTTAACGTTTAACTTTCAACTGCAGTTAAAGCCAACTGATCTGTGGTTATTACTAACTTAACTTAGGTGAAAGGGTAACTGTGGTAGGTCTTACCTCGGTACCTTTGAAGTGTGGAAGCGGCGTATCGGAGTCGAGGTTGGTAGATTCTTCAGCCTCGGGTGTCCAGCGCGGATATGGCCCCAAGCTAGGCGCGCTCACCTTTTAAGTACACCAGGTGGCGACCAATGGGTAAGGGCGACTAACCCACGTGACCTGTTGATAGATTCTGAAAAAATGAGCGCAGCTCTATATCCCGATGTCGTCGTCCAGATCCACGTGCCTATCTGTCTTCGAAAAGGTTATTGCAGAAAGGTCAGAAAGTGCGGTCTGACGGTGACGTGAAAGATTACCCAGAAGAAAAACACCAATCACGAATCGTAATTACATACTGTCGATCTTTGATTGCAAGTTACACGAATGAAATTGCCACTATTGTCCGGCAGTCGATTAGAAGAGCTTGATTCATTTTGTAATAATAGACCTTGCAACGCGTAGAGTTTTTAAGCCGGCCTTGTGATGTCATGTGGGTGTGTCGATGCAGTTGTGTAGGTCGCCTTTTCCAATAGACAAGAGATCATATCAGCGTCGGCCACTCACTAGCGCCGCTGATCCTCCTCAATGTAATGCTGATAAGGCGAAAAACGACGGATAGGAAACGCCACTAATGCAATTACTCTATAAATATTAGAATTCGAACCAATAAGCATAATAGTCTTGTTTAGATTTGGATAATAAATAAGGATTCATAAGAACATATTCGTACTCTCAGACTTGACATTCGAACGAATCTAACTTTAAAATTTAATGGCTAGAACATTTAGAACGTTGCTGAACCGACCATTTGGAGTATTATCTCTGAAACTTTAAGTATCTCCCCGTTTTTTATAACCCGAGCCGAGTTTACAACGGGGAATAAAGCTACACATGACGGGCTTTTATTCTTACCAATTTCTAAATAAATAGCAGCGCTGGCCGTTTACACAGGTACTTGGGCTTGTCTATATGTCAACAATGTATTGACGTTCATGGTTCAATATGCAGTGCACTGTAAAAGGTACTCTTATTGTGCATTATTGCCTGTCAGAGCAAAGGGCTCGGTGTGTGCATGTGTGTGTGTGTGTGTGTGTCCCCTTGTGGTAGTGCAGAAACTGCTGAGTGGTTGATTCATGAGTTAACTTTGAAACACACAAGCCCGTAGTAGAGCATATTACAAAGTAGAATTAGATTCAAAGTATACACCTGCAAAACCTATAGGTGCAGCACTACTTTGATGAGTTATGTACATTTCAGCGAAACAGTTTGATCCTGTAACTATGCACTATCTAGAAAGCTAGCTTATAATACCGTCTGTTATATTGCAAAGTTGAAAGCTGATGTTCACGTGGAACGGTATCATGCAACCGTTTACAATGTAAAAACTTTAACGCGCTAGTTGTTCCGGAATCTCTGATCTAGTCTTAGTAGAGCAACTGTAGAAGTTGAAATATTAACGATGCGTGCGTGTATTAGCAATTCATAGGCCGAATTTACCTTGGGTCTATTTCTACTTGTACGTCATACTGAAAGGGAGTGTAGGGGAGCAAGGGATAGCTCTATTGTAGAGAATGGGTAAAGAGCAGGATTTGAAAGTACAAACAAGGACCATCTGTTGTATATAGCTGGCCTTTTACCATAGTAATTGAATGAGCCCTAAGTCAGTTACTTAGGCTCAATCTCATTGCTTATTTATACCATCCTTGTAGTGCCCCGTGTTGGCATGCTGGAAAAACAACCTTTTCCTCTTGTCGGCCCGTCCAGTTGGAGGCTCTAGGGGCTACACTGTCCGACTCTTTGCCACTTGATGCAACTTGACAATTTGCATGTTGCGTTTACCCCTGTCGACTCCTATTTCTCCTTTGTAGTCCGTGGCGCATCTCAATCAGCAGGTCAAGGCAATGAAGAAAATGCAGCTTTGCCTGCAGACTACGCTCAAGTCATGTGTCCCAGGTCTACAGTGCACGTACATGATGCAACTACACTAATTATATACTTGATGTATAGGTATGTATCTTGCCTTTTCTTCGTGTGTCATTACTGCACGAGCATTATAGGCTTTCTCAACCCAAACTAATGGAGCTGAAGAACCACGGGGGTAGGTAAGAATGAGCAGGGTACACTCGTTACTTCGACGCCAATCGATCATTTATTCAATTTGCATTTCAGCAACGGCTGGTACGAAACGAAGCACGATATACCTTTCCACATGAAAGTTCCGAAGGGGTCCTCAGATTCGTCTTCGTTGTTACCGTAAGGGGCAAAGGCTCTTTCACCGCTTGTGCGAAACCTACATAGTTTAAGTATCTAGTGAACTAAGCTATCCCGTCGTCTTCACTTGTCCCGTTGCTAACGACGAAGTCATTGAAATCTTGACATCCGATGATCCTTTCCTGACGCCGGCCGCCGGGTCTAAACCCTGACTTGGGCCGTTAACAGGGAAGTATTGTATACAACGCAATTGAATCACGGCTGTAAAAGAAGTACGTTTTCCTGAATTCCAAGTCAGTAAATGCGTCTATGTAAGCTAATCATCTGAGGACCGCATCAGACTAATTCACTGACGTGACTTGGTTAGACCAGTGTGTTTTCAAGCTGAAACTGCAATTCAAGAAGTACTGAACGGGCCCACATTTTCGATAGCGATCATGGTTCAAGGAGCTGGCTTTCAAGTGTTTTTTTTAGTTTCAGATAACTGAGCTTTGATTCACCACCACGTTATCAAAGTGCGAGTGTGCGAGCTGCTGCTACGCTATACGGGCAAAGATTGTTGGGAAGCTTAAACAAAGTGAGGTTAAGCAGAAGCTTTTTTATGGTAAGTCCTACCAACTATACCGGTAATGTTAAAACATGCTGTTCGTTAATGGTGTTTGGTTGTCACTACAGAAACTCAGTGAAATGCTTTATGTTAACTGAAGTTCTACATGAAATGCAGTTTTGTTCAGTTGTTTGTATACCAAGTCAGTACGGCTTTCCTAGTTTTATAGGGACTGGACGTGCAGCGTTCTGTATACTTTCCTGTTTTATTTGAATCAAACTTCACGCTGTCTCCACGTAACAATCACGAGAGTGGATCAAACTTTACTTCGTGTGTCCTTTACGAATTGCTCGTTTTGGTTTCATTCGCAACTCCGTTTTTGAGCAATTCTTAGAAGTAGTTCTACTCTCATGTAACCTCAAATTCTCAGTAATTTTAAGCCTTTAGTTTAGCCATTATTACATTTTTAAGTTTACAACAAGGCGCTGTACTATGCCTTTTTGAATTAGGCTGTACCTCACCTACTTATACTGTGCATGAAGAAATGCTTCCGATATGTTTATGAAAATGATTTAGATAGTACAAGGTATGATGCTTTCTGCACGATTGATGTCCGTGTTCGCCAACTTAGGGTTGAGTGAGTTGTTTTGCGTCGGGGCTTTGAGCTCGCAGCCAGTACGGTGTCTAACCGTTGCAGGAAGTGAGGGAAGTTGGTAAATAGGTTTATCAAATCTTCAGCAATACATTATTGTTGGCCTGTTGGCGTTATTTTAGCAGTATTACTTTATATCTTTACCATAGCTTCATAAACAGTTAGTTAATGTGAAAGCACACTTTGTAAACGTTTGCAATAGAGATGTATCCAAATTCGCTAGTGACATCTGTGGCAGATTTAGGAACTAATTTGGGCTCTGACCGCCATCTTAGTTCCTGCCCGCCCGTAGTCTCGTATGCTGATGGGTAAATAGTGTTTGTTATGTTCATAGATATTCAGTCAAAATACTAGTCAGATGTGGTCGAAATGTATTCCAAATCTTCCTCAAATAGCGAAACATTTGATCAAACAGTATTTTGAATCTCAAACTACATCTGCGAGGCACTTTAATCGAAGCAAACTTTTCCTCCGTGATCACTATATCTCTGACGTGGAGACTCAAACTCTGCCGTGTCAGAGCAAAATACGCGTCGGGGCAAAGTGCAATAGAAGTTTTAGGAAGAACGAAAAACCACATGATGTGAAACTAACTTAAAAAGCCTCGCTTGTCGGCGGGTAACGGCAAGACGCAATCGTGTCGGCCAGTTGTTCGTGCACAGTAGGAGAGCCTGGTTACTGTAACCACGTTAAAACTTCGCCACGTCTACCAAAAAGAAGGCTTTAGTGACGTGCCGCCAGAAGTATCACATCACCGAATGACGTTCGACTTGATTTACGTTGTTCACATTCACAGCCGGCCAATGTCAGTTCCCGCTGCAACTCCTCCAGAGAAACCTTTATCGCATTCTAATTCGCTTTCAGCCGTTTTCCTCGCTTGCCTTTCTTTTTCCAGCTCGTACAGCAACGCCAATTTGTCTTTCTTAAAATCATCCAGCACAGACAAGAATTTGTCAACTGTATGTGGAGGTTTCCCTTAGTGCAGTTGCTGCATATTTCTAGATGGTTTTCCTGAACGGTGTTCTCAGTTAGATGTTACGTTGGGCTTTCCGGTGGAAGTTCAAAAAGAGAACGATCAAACGCGGGCTCAGCGAAGTCACTGTTGGGCAGAATAGGTTTGGTGTCATCCGCAGGCGTTGCGACCTATTCGTGTAGGTCAACAGCTCCACTGTTATAAGGTGAAGTTTCACGTAGTGTTCCACGCTTCTTCAGTGGTTTCCTCAAGTTTGGTTTTGGTTTGAAGTCAAAAATCGAGGGTAACACGTCTGGCCTCAGTTCTCGCTTTCCCGATGGGTCATAGCAATAGAAGTCCTCTGTTGCTGGTTATCTGCGATTTGAAAAGTCCGTCATTTAACTAGTACACTAACAGGTGCTGATAATAACATTAAACTTACTGTGAAATTTGGTCCAATGTATCTTCGAATTCGCAAGACAAACTGCCTTAACAGTTGTGGATTTTGGGACTTTATGAAACGAAATTCTGGGCCCTTGGCCCCCTTTATTAGACCTCTCCGCGTGCGACTTACCTAAAGGGACACAGCAGTAAGGCATTTTGGACAATTGTCGAGATTTTAACGCTTGTTTGACTAAAACAAAAGAAGACAGTTTTCAAAACAACCTTGTTATGGCATAACAGCTACGTAGGAACGAAGATGGCGGACGATGCATTTTTTGCACTTGGCCACCAACAGATGGCGTAATTTGGACAGGTCTCTATAGATCTTTGTAAAAATGCTATGCAGGTGCAACCTCACGAAATTTCGATTCAAGCCACTGCGTCACCTAGCGGATAATTTACAAACTAAGTACGATATTACAATTTACTAGAAAATTATCAATTGAGTATTACACTTAATAGGCGTACATTCAATTAAAATGTTAAATATTATTATTTTGGGCTTTTATTATGAAGATTCGATTTAATTAATTAAAAATCTATCTGGCAACGGCGGACTTAATTTTAGGTCGTCTCGTTTAGCCGTGTTGCAGCATTTCTGCGCGCAGCACGGGAAAACACAACCTGCTCGGTTTTTTATTTACTTTCTGCATATTTGAGCGCGAAATTACCTTCGCATAAGTTTTAATTTCCTCTCAGGCACTTATCGAACAAGGTATTCTACCCGTTTTCCGTTTAATTACAACAGCCCAATCTGTCTTATAAGAAAGTTAAACAGTGGTCCAATGTCCAATATTGGCACCCATTCCTTAACGAGGTGGAGTGCAAAAACCACTGACTTAAATTCGCAAAAGTACAGTGTTAAGTTAACTAAATGTAATTACGAAATAGAGTTAGAGATAGTGTGAATCTGTACTTAGTTCTGGGTCTGGTTTTCCATCGACGGTTGGAGAAAACAGATCGGTAACCTACTTTCACGTAATCCTGAGTATGTGATAGCCCCAGGGCTTCACGTAAGCAGAATCTGGTATTGTATCGTTTTCTTCCAGTTGATTTATTAATTAGGGATGAGGAATTCAGGTTTTTGAAATGCCAGCTGAGTTCGGCAAAACCGGTCATAACCGGTTTGATCCAGTTGCGAAATCTTCAGGCACGTGAACTCGCTTTGTCTTTTTCCCTCTTCCAGAAGGTCAGAATGGCGGAAGCTCATCAGGCTGTTGCATTTTCGTTCGCCGTGACGCACGAGGGTCTGGACGTTAACTTTGACCTAGAGGTGCTGCGCCTCATCTTCCGCTCGGGCGTGCGCTCGTGGAAGAAACGCGTCATCCGCGCTAAGGTTGGTGTTTTCACGTTATGGTATTTACCCGCGGGCACAGTAATTGAAGTTAATAACGTTGAATGCAAATAACTTGTAATACGGCTCGTTACATGCTAAGTTACGTGTATTTTTTTTTAAATGGATGATTATTCGAGAGAGTTTATAAATATCCAAGCTGCTGTGTTCGTTTCCTTGGCACAGTGCCAATCAACGTCACACGGTAACCATTGCTTCCCACCCTGGTACCTGAATTTCATATTTGTGTTTCTGTTTTGAAAGAATAATTTGAAAAATGGATTCTTCCCCAACAACCTGACTACCCTGGCCATTGCCGAGGGGATTTTTGTCGGAGCGGAATACTCCGGTCGTGACTTGACTAAAGGACTTACCAACCGGATTGTTATCCACCTGCCTAGGTATTTAATTTTTTGTAATTTTCAATTTTAAACCAGTAAACAATTAAGCTAACTTGAATAATATATTAAAAATGTCATCATTTTGATTGATATTAATTAAAATAAAATTCAGGAACTCGCCGGAATGGCGCATGGTTGGAACGGCCCTCATCGTTCTCGGCGGCTGGATGTCGTCCATCTTCATCATGCGTCGTATCCTGAAGATGCTGCTCAGCTACCACGGTTCGTTTTATCCATTTAAATTTTCAGTAATGCCAGTGTTTTTTTTAATTGAGGATCGTAAATTGAAATTCTGTCTTCAGTTTTTGAAAACTGAATGATGTGTGCATTTCCCCCTCCCCCAGGCTGGATGTACGAATCTCGCGGACCCGGTCGCACCGTGAGCCTGAAAACCAGGGCCTGGCTGTTGGCCATGAAGCCTGTAGTCTCGTTGCTTCGTCCGCAGCTGTATTCGTACCAGAGCGTCTTGCCGTCGCTGCCCGTACCCTCCCTTAAGGACACTAGGGAAAGAGTAAGGCTATTATTACAAATATATACTTATACTATAGTATGATAGTAATGTATCTAACAATATACAATTAACTAACAGTATTAGTTTGCTGTAATATTAAGGATTATTAAATATAAGAATATTTAATTATGTTATTATTTGATAATGGCGAGATTGTATCCATAAATCTGGTTACTTTGTCTATTTCACTTGATTTAGACACAGTTTGGCCGATTGATTAACCGAAATATTTACTGTATTCAGGAAAAAAACACTTAAGATTAAACAAACTGAAGTAAAGTAACTCGTTAGGTCTTTGATGAATTAATGAGTTTTTGTAAAATTTGTTTTAGTATCTGCGTAGCGTGCGCCCCCTGCTGGACGACGAGCAGTACGCGCGCATGGAGAAGCTGTCGGTCGACTTTGTCAACGGCATCGGGCGTAAACTGCAGCGTTATCTCTACTTGAAGCGAATGTAAATCGTTTCTTCATCCCATTAGGGAGTCATTCTCTGTTATTCCACTGTACATTGAAAAGGTAAAATCTGATTGGTTCAGGTGGTCGACCAACTACGTTTCCGATTGGTGGGAGGAGTACGTCTACCTGCGCGGTCGCGCACCCATTATGGTCAATTCCAACTTTTACGGCATTGACGCCATCCTGAGGCACCCGACCAAGGTGCAGGCTGCCCGTGCCGCCAACGTCATCCACGCGGCGCTGCTCTTCCGCCGCCAAGTGGGACGTCAGGATCTGGAACCAGTAACAAAACATTTACTCCTTCTCGATGAATAAATTTTTATAGTTATTAAAGATCTACGGTTATCTACGGTCATAATAAAATTAGGTAAATGATAGGAGAATAAACCAAGGAAATAGAAGTAGAAGAAATAAGATGCAAGAAGGTATGAACATGACGTACTTTGCCTATTGTAATTCCCGCAAGTTTTAAATCTATGAAGTTTCTTTTGCAAATAATGTACAGTGTGTTACGAAAAGAGGGTACAGCAAGAGTTGTATAGAGATTGAGATGTGCAGTTCGGGCTATGACTCTGTTTATAAAACAATAAAAAGGATACAGTTATAAGATAGATAGATATAGATGGATTTAGGTGGATAGATAAGTTGCTAGATAGATACGTAGATGGATAAGTTAGTAGACAGATTGATTGACAGATGGATAAACTGGTAGATAGTTAGGTAGGTAGATAGTTGCCTTGATTGGGAAATAGTTAGGTAGTTGCTTCGATAGATATAGTTGGACAAGCAGACTAGTTCAGATACATAAATATGCATGTAGAAATATAGATGCCGAGGTATATAGATAGATTGATGGGAATATTTTTACACATTTCAAGTTTACTTACACAATTGCTTTGCTTATACGAGGTTTACAAATTCATCTTAAGTTACGAGTAATCGATGAATTTTCACGGAATAGTGTTTTGTTAATAATCAATGCTGTAATTAGATGAATTGACAGGAAGTGTTATATTCAATTGGGTATTGTGTATAGATTACGGTGCAAGGAACGGTTCCGCTGTGTTCGTGGCAGTACGAGCGCATCTTCAATACCACTCGCGCCCCCGGACTGGAGACGGACCGCATCGTCCACTTGAACGATTCGACCCACGTGGCCGTCTATTGCCAGGGCAAATACTTCAAGCTGCCGCTCTACCACAAGGGACGACTTCTCAGACCCTGTGAACTCGAAATGTAAGACTTGTGCTACTTGTGTTTGTGTTTGAGGAGTAAACCGATATCTTGATAAGTAAATAGGTAGGTAGGTGGATAAGTGGATCGGTTAAGTAGCTAGACACACAGACAGACAGGTAGACAGATGGATCGATGGCCGAGTAGATCGGTTAGTAGTTCGATGGATAGCTAGATGAATAAATAGGCAAGTGGAAAAGCACATGGTGTGCTAGTCAGATAGGCAGGCAAAAAGGGATGGGAGATAGTTAGAGCGATGATGGTGGACATGTATATAGGTAGACAGGTGGAGAGATGGTGGGGTAGTTGGGTAGAGTTAGTTGAATAGATGGTTTAAGTCATTAGAAAGATAGACAGATAGGTAAACAGGCAAATAGTTGGTTGACTAGAATGGTTTGTAGTTAGATAGATAGTTAGGCAAGTAGATAGAACATGGTGTGCCAGATAGTTAGGCAAAGAGGGGTGGAAGATAGTTGGATTGATGATAATGACGGATAGGTAGACAGACAACCAAAATGAACAGGTAGATAGATGATCGATAGATAGATAGATAGATGGTTGAGTACGGTTAGGTTGATAGTTCCGTGGATAGTTTGATAGATAGTTACGCAGATAGATAGATACATGGTGTGCCAGTTAGTTAGGCAAAGAGCGATGGAAGATAGTTGGACCGATGACGATGACGATGGATAGGTAAGACAGACAGCCAAATAGGTAGTTGCGATGACCGGGTAGGTAGACAGACAGATGGTTGGGTAGATAGTTTCACAGGTAGTTAGATCGATGGTCGGATAATTAGTTGGACATTTAGATTGCCAAACATGTAAATAGACATGTGGTGTGCTAAACAAATAGGTTGAATGATAAAATAGGTAGTTGGACCGATAGTTATGATACTAGACAGGTGGTTGTATACCTGTTATATGGACAGATAGCTGACTGGCTGACTTCCAAATCGACTGTTAGCTGCCAGCTATTTGATTTGCTAAGTATAACGAGGTAGTTAGCCAGCAAAACCATGCTGCTGCTCTGTTGTCAAATACCAACTTGCTGGTTCAAGGTTAGTGTTAATAGCCAGGTTGAACCTAAGAAGAAAGACCCTGAAACCAGCAATTGTGTTACGCTGTTGTATTATATATTATATCATGTTATTGTCCTGCTATGTAATAGGGACGGTAAGTAGTTAAGTAGTTTCAGTCGTATGAAGACCAAATTAATTTCATATAACTCGCCTAGGCGAGTAGTTTACTTCGTCAGTTTATTAGTTCACCATTAGGATTGGAGTCAAGTGTTTAACAACTCGAGTTTATAGAAATGAGGTTAGTGATTAAGATAAACTTGTGAATGTGACTGAATGTACCCCGTTGTGTAGTCAGCTGCAGCGCATCCTGGACGACACCTCGCTGCCGCAGCCGGGCGAGGAGAAGCTGGCCGCCCTGACTGCCGGAGAGCGCACCGCCTGGGCCAAGGCTCGTTCGCAGTTCTTCACCAAGGGAATCAACAAAGTCAGCCTGCAGGCCATCGAAGGAGCCGCTTTCGTTGTGGCCCTCGACGACGAGGATCTCGTCTACGATCCCGTAAGCTTTCTCATTCTTATTTGATTCAGTTTTATTACCTTAAATTTATAATTCACTTGTGTTAACGTCACTTAACGTTAAATTTCTATTGGTCGTATGGTAACTTTGTTATTAGTTAGTTGATACCATTGACAATTATGATCTTAATTAATTAAACTAATTGAAGAATGAAAAGGGTTTATTATGCGGTTGTAATAGAACATTTGCGTCATTTTTTTTTCTTCACAGAATGACCACAGCAAATTGGATCACTATGGACGCGCCCTGCTGCACGGCAAGGGCTACGATCGCTGGTTCGACAAGTCCTTCACGCTGGTGATCGGCAAGAACGGCCGGGTAATTTTCATCATCATTTTAAATTTACCGAGAAAGCTAATTTATCAATTTTTTTAAGGCTTTCATATCAATTAATCTAACCTAATGACGATTTTCCGTCTTGTCTCGTTTAGATTGGGTTCAACGCGGAGCACTCTTGGTAACCATGGCAACGCTATGATTTTTCATTTCAATCATATATTTTTTATTATCATTATTATTTGTACGTTAACTATTGGTACAAGTAACTAATTGTATTTAACAACACGAAACACCACCCCAACAAAAAACGCGATGAAATAGGGCCGACGCTGCAGTCATAGCACACATGTGGGAGTTCGTCATGTCTGAAGATGTTTTGCAGTCAGGGTAATTAGTCGACGGTGGAGAAAAACCTTTTATTTCTGTTTTTTTTTTTAAATAATGTTGATCGCTTACCGCTTTTTAACGCACGGCTTTTTTGTTTATTTTTTTATAATCTCGCACACTGCTTTTCCTTTTTTTTCCTGGCGTTTTCCTGTCATTCTGACAACTTTTCTTTCACACCCACACACAAAACACGGATTGGTTTTACTCTCTCTTGTAGGTTATACATGTGTTAAGTTAATTCTAATTTTAAGTTAATAACTTTGGTGGAACGAGGGATCTGCAGGTTGAAAAGCCGAGGTAAACAGAAGAATTAATAATTTGCTGATTCAGGGCCGACGCACCCATTATGGGTCACCTATGGGAGCACTGCATAGGTGAAGACCTCCTTGTCATTGGGTAAGGTGAAGGGGATCCTCTTCAATTCTGACCAATCGCAATTTTTTCTCAACTGAACTATTCAATCTCTCAAATCTTTTTCTCTTTGCTGCTTTTTTCCCCTCTAAAACTGTAAATATTAACCCTGTTTTTTTTTTCTCTCTTCAATTTGTCTATGTCGCTGCACTGTAGATTCGTTTAACCCGTTTGTTTTGTTTTCGTAAATGTGATACTTTAATTGGGTTTAGTTAAAATTAAAATCGAGTTTTTCTCCGACTGGGGGTAGATACAACGAGGACGGTCACTGCAAAGGAACGGCGCAGTTTGAACCGCCGGCGCCCATCCGTCTCAAGTGGGAGATTCCGGATGGCTGCATCGAGCAGATCAATAACAGCTACCAGGTGAATTTACTCACGTTTCTCGTGCATCGATAAAGTTACTTGTATCGCTATGGAAGTATCGATAGATAGAGGTTTAGGGTGTGTTATCAAGGAATAAGTGTTGAGGTCATTGTCGAACGAACCTGAAATCATCGATAATGTTCGTAATCGATACTTAACTTATCTCTGTGGGAGTACCTGTATGGCGATTTGTCATTTTCATTACGGTTAAATATCGATCTATTCTTTTTATAGTCGATACGATAAAACTGATTACCATGTTCATGTCCGCACTTATGTATCGATTTCATGACGTAATCGATACTTAAAGTTACTTATCGCAAACCTGTATCGCTGGAAATGTTGACAATCAATATTCATTCCGCTACGGTCAATGTATCGATCTATTCTTCTAACAATCGATACGGTAAAATTGATGACCACGTTTGTATCATCTCCACTTGTATATCGATATGGTTACGTCATCGATACTTGAGTTGTCGAAAACATGTACCGCTGCTAATGTTCAGTCACTTCTTATAATCGATATGTTAATACGGATCTAAACAAGTTAACATCCGCACTGAGGTATCGATATCGTTTCATAATCGATATGTTGGAGTTTTTGCTAATGGCGTTATTTAATCTGATACAGGTGGCCGTATCGTTGCTGAACGATGTGGATCTGCGCCTCTACGTGCACTCGGCCTACGGGAAGGGCTTCATGAAGAAGTGCCGCGTCAGCCCGGATGCCTACATCCAGATGGCCCTGCAGCTCGCCTACTACCGGGTAAATTTGAATGGAAATGAGCCGTTCGTTCGAGTTGGTTTATTAGTCGTGAATTTATTTATTTCCAATAAGTTATATAATTTTTTTTGAAAAGTCGAATACTAATTTGCTGTTAATTGGTGGTGGGAATTTGGTGTGAAACAGGATGCCGGCAAGTTTAATTTGACGTACGAAGCGTCGATGACCCGTTTGTTCCGCGAAGGCCGCACCGAAACAGTCCGTCCTTGCACCATTGAGTCGTGCGAGTGGGTCAAGGCGATGCATGATCCCAAGATTACGGTGACTTTTTCATTATATTCGATCTTATTTGCTGTGATTATAATTATTCAAGAAGTTTGTATTCATATGTGTACTTATATAATGGAGATGTGGATATCGATATCAATGGTTTGAGATTATAGTGAAGTTTTGATTGTAGCCATTTGCTATAATTGTGATAATTAATGAGAAATGAGGTCATTACTATAATTTAACAATCGAAATGTGGATATCGATCTTTATCTTTAGTAAAACTGATCGTTTATTAAAAATTACAGTAAGGTTTTCATTACAATCGGCATTTATTTCAATGTAATATTTGTTCAAACAGCGATGGTTCGTTGCTGTAGTTTGATAGTAGAAATTTAATATTGATGGAAATTACATTAGGTTTATTATTGTAATCTTCGTGTATTTTAATATAATATTCAACATTATGTTTAAATAACATCTGTTATATAATCATCATTTAATTGAATATGATGTATGTTTTAATCACGAGAGATAAACTTGGGGATCAGTTTGCTGTAATTTGATAATATAATAACATTAGTATTTCAATCAATCAGTGACTTGACAAGATGTTTATGTCGGTTGATACTAGGAGGATAGCGTGAAGCTGCTGCGCGCCGCCTGCAACCGCCACCAGCAGGGCTACCAAGACGCCATGTGCGGCAAGGGAATCGATCGTCACCTGTTTTGCCTCTACGTCGTCTCCAAGTACCTCGAAGTTGACTCGCCTTTTCTCAAGGTACCTCATCTGTCATTCTCCCGACCCTTGTTCTCATCAACCGATTCTCATCAGCTTTAATGTCTTTAAATTAACTTTAAATACTGTCTTATTATTTGTATGCTTTTGTTTATTTTATGATTTGAATTTTACTCTTCTCACTAAACTTTAATTCTTGTTTTACTAATCGGTGATCACCAGTCAATGAAATATTGGCGGTTATTATTATTATTATTATTATTATTATTATAAACTAATGTAGGAGGTACTGAGCGAGCCTTGGCGCCTGTCGACCTCGCAGACGCCGCACGGACAGACCAACAAGCTGGACGTGAGCAAGCACCCGGACTGCATCTCGGCCGGCGGTGGATTCGGACCGGTCGCCGATGACGGCTATGGCGTCTCGTACATTATCGCCGGCGAGAACCTCATCTTCTTCCACGTCTCGTCGAAGAAATCATCACCGGAGACGGTAGTCGACTTGTCTTTTTTTTTCCCCCAAACAGATTAAACTGAATGTAACTTTAATTATCTTTTATTATTTTATTTTATTCTATTTGTTATAATTTACGTTCTGTTAATTTAATTCCTGTATATATATGTTGATATTCTATTTCTTATATTAGTATTCTTATGTGTCGAAAATTAGTTCTAATTTATAAACTTATTTTACTATTTGATTAAATTCCGTTTATTTTATTCTATTTAATTCGTCTATTTTGAATTTATTTCATGGTATTAGTTGGTAAATTCGTCAAATTATGGAATTCTTGGTGTCGAGCGTAAAATGACACGCGTGTTGTTTGTTTAGGACTCGAACCGTTTTGCCGAGCAAATAGGCAAAGCGCTGGCCGACATGCGTTCCCTTTTCGAGGCCAAGCAGTGAGCAGCAGTGGGCAGCAGCAGCAGTTGAGAGAGAGACAGGCTCGGGGATATTTGGACAATGCAGTACTTTCACACAACTAAAGCAATGCAAATTCGTTAATACGAAGAAGAACGAAGAAGAAAAAAGGGGAAAGCAGACTGAGACGACGAAGCGTCTTTAATAGAGTGAAATTATCTTTAAAATATCCCCCATTTACTTTTTCCTCAATTTTTAAATATTTTTAACCTCTTTAATTTTTTTGTAAATTTTAGTTTGAGACACACACACGTACACAGCCAATTTTAGTTGAAATTTTTAGAATCCTAGATGATTTTTGGACAGAGATATTTTGGATGCGGTGAGCGAACAAGAACCGCCGGTAATTTAGTTTGGATTGAATCAATGGGACCTGGCTCCATCAATGCAAAAAAAAATCACTAAAAGAGATTCAATGAAGGAAAGTAAACGATTCGAGTCCTTTAAATAATGCAAAGACAAATAGAGAATGAATTACTGAAATGTCCCTCCCAGTTAAATTGGAAATCTCTTTAGTAAAAAAAAAGGATGACGACTTTGTTTACTTATATAATATGTAGCGGTGTTGGCTATTCATCAATAAGTCGCCCCATCCTGTTGGCGATCTTTGTAGTCCTTTTTATGTAGTCCTCTCCCTCTCTTTTTTAGATTAAGCTTTGAGCAATACACTGTGGCTGTGAGAAATCTTCACTTTGTTGGGGTAAAAAAATGAAAATTTAAAATCAGTAGGCGATGTAGAAATTCTGTCGAGGCAGCACTGACCTCGCTCTAAATGTGTCATTAAACAAAAGAGAGAAAATGAAAGAAAGGCGATATTCAAATCGCGCTTTTATCCTTTTTTCCCCATCTCGATAGACGTGCACACACGTGGTCAGCAGCGCGGCGGTTGTGAGCCATAAATTCATGTAATGGTAGCACTGTGACTTTTGACAATAGTTTCAGGGCGAGTGAAGGTGAAAAATGAACTTTTTCTTTGCCTCCCCGGTGGTATTTTTCTCCCAGAGGTTGTAATGAAGGAAAAAAGTTAAACGAGAAGTCCGGGACGAGAAAAACGAGGTCAGGGACACGGGAGTTGTCGAAATACGCGCGCTACGCAGATTAGAATAATGTTTATGATTGAAGCGTTAAGTATTTCGTAACGACATACACACTTTATCTGTAAGTCATTAAGGAGAAATTGAAAACAGGGGTTGTAGCTCAGTGGTAGAGCGCTCGCTTCGCATGTGAGAGGCCCGGGGTTCGATCCCCCGCAGCTCCAAGTTCTTTTTTCAACCTTTTTTTTTCCCTAACTTACAAATATTTTTTCCATGTCATTTTCTTACAAAGTAAATGGCGTGTCAGACATTTCATCAAGGTAAATCGCCAGCTAATTCAGCATTCAAAGTACTTCTTACATCGTTTCAGCTGGTCTCGCGTTTCTTTGTCATTCAACTTACGGGGCCTGAATCTGACGAAACACGCAACCTATGCGTGAAATTTACGTGTTGTTCCATAATGCTCGGAAAAGCAACTTTAATTGTATAACCTACAAAAAAGGGACCAAACTATGCGAAGGAATTTCAATGAAAAGTAGGCTATGGAAATTATGTTACAAGACAACTTTGAAGATCGCGCGCCCAGGGAAAAAAAATGAAAGAATAATGATAAACGTGACCTTGTTTGATCGGTCTTTGATTCAAATTTCATTTCTCTTTCAGCCTGTTGTTTCTCTTTTCCGAGGCATGACATGGCCATCAGCAAAAGGGCGGTCACGAAACTTTTCTAGTCAGTTTCTAGACTTGGGAAAAGTATATAGGAAAGACCCCACTTGGTTTTTACTACGTTCAAAATGACCGTTCCATTGTTAAATTTTCTTGAATAGATTTTACAGCCAGGAACCGGTATCCCGACGGCCGACTAAACCTCAAAGAACCGCAGGTTTCGCACCATTGATCATTAGCGTCGAACGAGTTATACCATACGGGATTTTGCAATCTCTCGCACACGGGGGTCGGGGGGACCTGGCATTTGCATTGACTAAATATGAATGACATACTTTGGCGCACGATAAAAATCGATACCGGTAAGAAACGGAAGGAAAGGAAAAGAAAACGCAATTGGTGGCTTCTTAATGGACTTGCATTTCAGCCGTTGTAAAATTTTGATTGATTGGTTGCCTCGTGTGGAGTGTCGCACGCCCGGTGTATATAGGGAAAAATCCCTACGCAATACGCTGTAAAGCTGTGTGGTAAAAGAGAAAGGCGCAGGAGTTTCGCTATCACAATCAATGGGCGGGCCGCTGGAAACCCACTGTAAACCAAAATACACCCAAAATAAATTTAAAAAAAATAAGGAGTAGGAAAAAAAGAAAAAAAAAGACGGTTGGGCTAACAGGTTTTCATTCGGGGAGACCGTGTGTATGTGTGTGTTCACGTCAAGTGCGTGCTTTTTAACCAGTCGCAATCAAACCACTACCAAGTAAGGTTGTCGCCTGTTACCTCTGCTGTTGTACCAACAACACTTTGCATTGACTGTAATTAAGTGTCGTCAATGAGTAAGTGGTCCGAAGAGGCTTCTCGACAACTACGGGAAGATTGGCGCCCAAACACCATGCGCAGGTCTCGGTCTTTCAGTGCCGGTCAGGAAATTGACGCCAAGAATCCAGCTTCCATTCGAGTCGAGTGCGAATCGACCGGCAAATGGACCAACCGGGCCCGCAATCGAAAGAAATCACGGATACTTGCCGTTCCTGCCGAGACGGATACCGTTAGCAGCGAGCAGCAGGAGAAACCCCGAGCTGCTGAAGGCGCTGCTGCAGCCTCCACCGAGAACCGGGAGCGGAAGATCAGCCGGATTTTCCAGATGCTGCAGACGATGCAGCAGACGTTCACCCCTAACGTTTCAACGACTCCGCCGGTGGTAGCGACTCCTCCAGTAGCTACCCCGGTGTTTCAGCAGCGTCAGCAACAGCATAACTATCTATCGCGCGTGGCTTCTGTCAACAGCTGGACCGGTTCTGACTACTCGGAAGCCAGTCTCGTTTCCAGTTCAGCAGCCAGTTCAGTAGCTCCGCCATTGGTTCATCCGATGCCTTACCATAAGGATGGGTGGTTAGTTTTTCCATGCGTCTTAATCTTACCTTGGTATGCGGCGCTCTTATGCATTTTGAAATGTCCTCCATCTTGACGGTTTGGTTCGTTAGCTGATCCTTGTGTTTCCAATTGCAAATATGGAAACATCTTCGTCGTATATATTTCGTAGTATAATGAAAAGGTCAAAATTCTTCTGGTTTATACATATACAGGTATATTGTATTGTATTTGTATGTGAGTTTAGCCTATGGAGCCTCATGAAAAGTCACGTGACGTGACGTCATAATAGAATAAGCCTGTTGAATTGATTGGATGTCAAACTAACATGGCTATAATCTTGAATTTTTTGGGTAAAATTCAACAGGACGTCCTTCTTCATTGTTAGCAGCTCTTTGTACGCCGAGTTGTTGATTGTCGTTTGCGTCGTCTCCGTTCTCACTGAAGTCATCTCACACAATGTGCCCATTCAGTATTACGAGGTACTTTATATTCATTTATTTCTTTCGCCGGTTTTTATTTTCCCACAAGATTTGATAATCACGCGACTGGATAATTCTCAGGTTTTGATGACATCCCTTTTGCGTGTTTGTTAC
The DNA here is from genome assembly GCA_022114935.1 of Leptestheria dahalacensis. Taxonomy (NCBI): domain Eukaryota; kingdom Metazoa; phylum Arthropoda; class Branchiopoda; order Diplostraca; family Leptestheriidae; genus Leptestheria; species Leptestheria dahalacensis. Next base: position 17,873 of record JAIQCU010000230.1, on the reverse strand, counting down.
TTCAACTTTCTCTTTTGTATATCCAGGGTTTCTACACGTACCTCTACACCGTGTCGATCCTCTTCTACGCCTATGTCTTTGGATATCTGCTTCGTAACAACAAGAGGACGCCCAATAGGAGCAAGAGCAGCTTTAACCAATGGCGGAGTATCAGTCAGAGAGGATCCATCCTCATCCGGCGCTTTCTCAGTTTCGATGCGGACCCTATGCCTAGGTATGTTTAGCTATTCTTTGGTAGTTTTAGTAGCTTTAGTAGCAACGGTGTGCTGCTAGTTACAAGCTAGATTGAACATATAGCTGTTTACTTCTTCACTAACTAGTGTACTACTTGTATGTGGAATAGTTATAACTAACTAAGCACTGCTGATCGAGCTGTTTCGTACTGTTTTGGTGATAGCAATGTAATCTATTGCCGACTTAAATACTATACGTGTCGATGTGTACGTGACTACTGCACGTTGCTAGCTTATCTACCTTGCTACCTACTAACTTTGTATCTCTGTAACATGCTAACTCACTAACTTACTAGCCTATCTATCTTGCCACTTACCAACTTACTAACCTACTAACTAACTTACTAACTTACTTACGTAAGCTCAGCTAAGCTAGCGTTGCTTCTTAACACTTGCCTACCCCATACAGCTTAGAAGACTTCCCACGGACCGGCTTACTAGTTTACTAACGTTTGCCACTGGTTAACTATCTTACTATCCATGTAGCCTACAAATGTACTCTTGAGCTACTAACGCTGCCTGCTAACGGTTATCTAACTTAATAACCCTTGCTGGAACTCAGCTAATATCCTTACACTTACACTTGTATACTTGTAAACTATTATCTATTGCTAATTAACTGGCTGAAGTTATATCAAGGACTATGGTTGTATACTAAACCACGTGTTTGCGTAACTGTACAGCACTGAAGTGGACAAGGAACGGGGGAGAAACTCGCTCAAGGATGAGGTGGTCTGGGTGCCGGCGGACATTCCCAGTGATTCACCGGCGGCTTTCACCATCCCCACCATCACCGAAGGTGAGGTACTCAACCATACAACCGCCTTCCAGGGAAGAAACTTGCGCAAGAAAACCAAAAAGAACAAGGTCTCCGTTAACGAGCACAGCCATGGAAGCTTCTTTCTAAGGGCAGGCGCCGTTGGTAAGTTTACCTCTTTCCAACTTTAAGTATACAAGTCGAATTTCCCCAAAGTCGATATCCTGGCATCACCGATAACCATATACATCCACCTAATGATTTGAAACGTAGCAATGCCGTCTATTACCGTCCTACTACCGTCTAGCAACAACACAATCTTAATTAAACTTGTCAAGTTGATAAAACATTGTGGGTTTCAGCTGCGACCCATTTGCGGTTTACACGCCAATAACCACCAATGACATTAACAACCATATTCTGCATTAATTAAATAATACAGATAATAATATCAACTTAACATATCTAAGAAACTTGACAGAGGTAAATGTGTTACGTAACGTGTTTGCTGTGTCTTGTATGGCAGCGTTTGGCCTTGGCACGATGATCTACGACGGCCTTGAATTTGGAGCATTTCTGGAGATCCCCGTCGATTCCCCGTGCTACATTCGCCTGCGAGGATTTAACCCGGTGCTGCACGCCATCTTCGTCTTCCTTCAGATGTACTTTATCTTCGTCTCGGCAAGGGTAATAAGACGCCATTTTGACATAACTGACCAATTAGGTGATTCGTGTCATTAACTCTTATTTCGGTTTCTCAGCTGGATTATCTCATTCCTATTACTGCGGTTTATTTCAATCGAACATTCAAATAAAGTTTATTAATTAATCTATTATTTATTCCAATACTTGTTAAGATTATTTACAAAGAAATAATTAAGTGACTCCTTCTTGAAATGAAGTCTCGTATTGGTTTTGCAGCTGATTATTCACAGATACAAGGCGGTGGCCCGTTTCGGACTGATGCACTGCCTGGCCACCAACGTATGCGTCTGGATCAGGACGCTGGTACGCGAATCGCTCAAAGAGATCAACGAGCATTACGACCACCACGAGCATAAAAATGACCATCAGCATGGCGACGTCTACCACGGTAATTTACATTCACATGTACAGTCCAACAGAGCAACTAGAAAACGGGTTCTCAACGGCGCGGGAAAGTTATCGGAATTGTTGTAAACTTTAGGAATTTATTGTGACAAAACTAATCAACCGATTTCAGCGAAACTTAATGAGTGTGTTAATTATTACAACTTTGATACTTGGTATTTTTTGGGATGCTATATCTTAAAAAATGCGGGGGTTATAAGCAACCAAACCTATTTGCAGCAAGAACTGTTCTTTTCTTGCTCTTGTTTGTACCGTGGTACCTTTATAACCATCACCTGTAGTTAATCGTCAGTGGTATTATTATTGGTGAACAATAGAAAATGAGACGGAACACGCTACTCTATGGGATTTGACTGGGAACGTTTCGTGCGGTCGGAATGTCCTGTTGGGTGACGTCATCATGGACGCGGCGCCGTTCCTCTATCCCTTCCTCATCGAGTATTCTCTCATCGGAGCTGCGGTCGTCTACGTTATCTGGGCTCATGTGGGACTCAATCCAAAGTAATTAACCTAAATATGCTCCTTATATACTATTTACGTGGTCATATACTTTGCAAGTGCTTAAATTAGTGCTTTAAAGTGCTGAATTTAAACTTCAAAGTCACCAAGTGCTTCAGCTAAATGGACTACGTATAAACTATGCATCGCGTCGTTTATACCTCGTGCTTATTATAGTGCTTAGACGTGCTGATTGTAGACCCAATCCTAAATTAGACCAGCTATAAACTATTAACATGGTTATATGTTGCAGGTGTTTAACACAGTGCTTAAATGTGTTGAATTTCAACTCACTCCAAAATAATTAACCTAAACTTGGTTATGTACAACAGGTGTTTAATGTAGTGCTTAAACGTGTTGAATCTGATCTTAGATACGTAAACGGAGTGGAAAGCGAAAACGCGTCGACGACGATACACAAGAAACAGATGAGGATCGACTGTTTGGGAGCTTCCCGCGGGCTGTTCTTGGGATTGTTCCTGCTGGCTGCGTCGCTTCTGTGCATCGTCCTATTCTTCGTGCTTACTCCGCAACCGGAATTCCGGATGCTGGGCCTCGTACTAGCCGACGGAGCTCACTGCGCTCTCCTCCTCATATCGCTCGTTGCCATGGCTATCGGTGTTTTCAGGTACCAGACATAGATGTCAACCACAGCCAAGATGGATTAACAGCAAAACTGTTTACTTGAATTGCCTGAAAATTCACATTTAGATTCTAGTGCATAAGGCGATAGTGGTAGACTTGTAGTACTTGGTTAAATTAACTTGGATGCAATTGTGTTGTTTGATAGAGTGAAAGATCTGCAGTTTCACGCGGAACACACGGAAGAGATGGGCAATATCCTGTTGCGTGTTTCAGCGCTGGGCATCTTCATCTACTCGGTGTTTTCCATCGTCGCCGGAGCGCTGACTCCGTGGAGTGAAGAACCGCCGCTACTGGTGCTCGTCAATGGAATCCTGTCCGTCGTGCAGGTAGTCTTTCAGTTGAATCGATGGGAATAGCTATTCAATATTTACCTACTCAATCGGACAAATGAATGAATGAATGAACGAATCTGTATCTATCTATCTATCTATCTGTCTATCTAACTATCTTTCTATCTATTGGACGATCCATCAGTCTATCCACCTATAAGGAAATAAGGTTAACTTAGATACGCAGACTTGTCTTGTACAAATGCGCTAACTGAAAAAGACGACGAATTCTTCGTAGGTTATGGCGCAGATGCTGTTCATCTCGGACATTTCCCGGCGCAGGATCTGCAACGAGGAGCAGAACATTACGAAACCGGGACGACAGACCGTGACCTTCCTGCTTATACTGAATATCACGCTGTGGCTGGTGTACACCTTTGAAATGCAGAAAGTCGAGGCCAATCCTGTTCAGGTTGACCACTAATCCAAACAACTATTTTTTAAAATTATGTTTAGCTTTAAAAATACCTTAACTAACTATTATTACTTTAAATTCCAGCTTCGGAAGTAAATTATCAAAACGATTTTATTGTTTATTTCTCTTTTCTAGTTGAATTTTTACGGATTTCTACCGTGGGCGGTGGTGCAGCGTATCACTCTGCCGCTGTGCATTTTCTACCGGTTCCACTCGGCCATTCACTTTGCTGAAATCTGGAAGAATACCTACAGATACACTGCTTGAAAATAACACAATTTGGGTCGCAAAGAGAATGCTTAACTTTTAAAAACTACATCCATTCGAATTCAGACAAGGTTCCGAGTGCAATAAATGTATTCATCAAGGCGTGACTGAAATAAACGACTACCAATGTTGGCATGCAACGATGTTTAGTGTGATCATCTGTCAAGCTGTCTCCCCGTAAAGTCTGCAACTGGTTTTCGCGTACCTGACATGCCCAGCTTTTCAAAAGGGCATACGTACATCTACGCAGCTGTCAATCAAGCAATTTGTATAGGTTAACAGCTAAAACCCGATTCACCAGGCTTTTATACATTAAAATTCAAATGCTATTTCCTTGTCAATGAGCTTTGTATAACCCGTTCAATATATATCAGTTAAAAAACCCACATTACGACTAAAAACAAGCATGACTCTCAGACTCTCTAGATACTGGCGTAACTAATATCCGAATAGCTCCTAAGGTCGAACGCATAATTGATAGTAATGTTTTAAGTTCAAAAACAAAATAAATAGCTACGATGGTAATGAAATAATGTTGATTTTGTCACTTTTCGCTTTTAATTTTTCACGTGGCAACGCTGGACAAGTGTTATTGTAAACATGCCGACGAACGTGTGCTGTATGTTTTGAAACGTTTAGTGGCGAGCAACCGTAGTTCATTATTATTATCTATCCGGCTTTTACGTTAATTCAGGAAAGTTAACGATAGTTGTGGCATGATATCTGCGATAGTAATCCACATATTAATAAGTTAAGAAAAGGAAGTACACACAAATTGATAGTTGGAAAACGCTTCTCATAATAGATCGCTACAGTTTGAAAAATAAATAAATAGTAAAACAAGAAGATGAATAAGTCGGTGTCCCTTTTGGATTTACCAAACGAAATTTTACATAACTGCGCATGGTACCTCAACCTCTGTGATCTCGTATCCCTCTCGCAGACCTGTCAGCGGCTGCGACTAGTATGCTGTCTTTTAAACAGGTATTTTCTTTTTCACGACTTCATCGTAACCTAACTAAAGCCAACTGGGAACCGCACAGGAGCATCAATTGTCACGAGGAGTACGACATCAATCCCTCGAGCCTGCAACTGTATTTCAAAACCTGCGTGAATCCCTCCCTGGTAACCTACTGCGACTTCAGCCACTGCTATTGGATTCCCCGTTCACTACTCGGCACTGTTATCAAAAAGCTGACAAACTTGGAGGTTCTCTACGTGGCGGAAACGCAGCTCAGGTGTCGAGACATAAGCGAGATACTCACGAAATGCCACAAAGTAAGACACCTGTCACTATCCGTTCCCAATGCAGAGGATTTTTGGATTGAAAAACCAACTTATGGAATCCCTGTCAGAATCGGGGAGAATCGGACGAGCAGGTGTTTTATGGAAGCTTGCCGCAGCTGCTTAACGAACTTGAAGGAACTGCAGGTCTATAACTGCTTCCTACTGGATGCGTTATCTGCATTGTTACGGTATAAACAGTATATGCTAGTATTATATTGGTAGATTCATTTAAGCGTAAGGTTTCATTCAGTCTATGCCCCGAGTTGGAGGATCTCCGGCTGCTGTTTTTCTCAGTGCCCGGGAAGGAACTACCGCACAGGAGCCATTGTCCACCTGATAATCTGCTCAAGCTTAAATCCCTCACCGTGTTACTGACACGCGAGGACTCGGCCGACGACTTGTTTATGCTGTCGCTCCAACTCTACTTTACGGAACTCGTTCGGAAGCTGCGGGAACTGAGACGGTGCTGGTTCCACATGCCCATGGCGTACAACTGTGGCAGGTCAACTTTTGAATTTGCTGCACCGTTGCATCAGTTCGAGATGTTCTGCAACCCGTGGCTATCTACCACGGATTTCACTTTTAACAGAGACATCTTGGAATCAATTGCAGCTGTCGATGGGGTACGTGTTCCCGATGGAGGGTTTCATCGACTGCGACATCTAACCATGCTTTCTGTCGATAGGGTAAGTAACAGAGATATTTACCCGTTACACATTGTTATAATGTATTTCTTCGTTCTAAGGATCTATCGGAGCAGCCGGTTGTGGATCTTGTGCAATCGAGTCGAGTCCTCGAGTTGCTGGACCTGCGTGGCGAGACCGTCAGTGCGAGTCTTTGGTCGGAAAACACGAGGAATTTGCGGGTTTTGAATCTTAGCGCTTCTGTGTTTACTGGTAATTATCATTCTGAAACTTAATTAACGAGCATTGAAGTTGACTTCACTTCTTTGTTGTTAAAATTAAAGCAGGTTTCCTCGACATCATCGTCAAAAACTGCCCGCTGATCGAGGATCTCACGTTGACATCCCGAGTCATGTAAATATTACGCATCTTTACGAATAGCCCTTTTTCAAGTATAAGAAGTATTTTTACTTTCACTGCAGATCTGGTCCCTTTCCCGACGTGCAGGATTCCGAGCTGGCCCGGGTAGCTGCGTTCCCTAGATTGACGAGGCTTTCCTTGGAACTGTTGCATGTTCGCACTGGAAATTTTCTCGCTGCGGTGAGTGGCTAATACACAGTCATAGATGCAGTTAGGTTTACTTCATTTATTTTGATTTGATTAGATTCTGAAAAAATGCAAGCAACTCGAGTCTCTAACGCTAAGGGATATCGGTCCGTCCGGTCTGTGCTGCTACAGCAACCAGTTGACGGTCAACATTGCAGCAGCTCAGAAACTTAATCATTTATTGTAAGCTTATTTCAAATATCTTATTAGATGTTCTTTTCCCACAGGTACGGTGAGTACTTAACTTTGTGATCTCTATCAATCTATCTACCTGTCTAACTATTATTCTTACTTTTACCATTGTTGTTATTATTATTGTTGTTGTTATTATTATTTAATTTGCTAGGATTTCACAGAAGAACGTAGTACTTGTGCCGAAGCTCCTCGATGCTTTGGAAAACTGCAAAGCGCTCCGTCAGCTGGGGTTGGTTCTTCCGTCCAATGCGGATCCTTTCAAACTCACGCAGGATAATTTCAGAAAAAGGTTTTTAATAAATAGCATCTAAATTGCTGAATAGCAATTTTTTTTAGTTACATTAATTCACTTTAACCATAATTCAGTATTAAAAGATTATTAAATTATTTTTTTAAAAAGAATGCACAGGCTGGTTAGCAAGCTTCCAAACCTTGTCGCCCTGCACTGTCTCTTCAGCATTCCCAAAGTGCACTGCGTAAAAACGACGGCATTCCTGCGGGAAAGTTTCTTCCAAGAGCGGCCTGCGTTCTTCGTCCTGCTGCAGATGTCGATGTCGTGGCGGTCGTTGAGCGTTCCCGTGGTCCATCGCAAGATATTTTTCCCAGAAGAGAGTTCAGAAATAGTTTGTCCTAACAGTGTTTGTAAATAAACAATTGGGAGTGGAGTAAATACTTAATTTGGTTAATAAAAATTAAAGATGAATTGAAATAAAAAAAAATATTTATATTGTTTGTAAAAACATATTCTGCATGACTTCAGCTGCTGGTTTTTAATTAACTTGGGTGTTAATTTAATTTGTATCACTTTAAATAGATATATTGTAATCCACGTCCCTGAAGTTTAATCACTTTGTGTGAACATTGCAAGTCGAAAGTTCGCTTAATTCATGTATTCAACGCAAAGTGTTACTGTACAGAATAGATTTAATAACATACGATGATTATTACTTAATATATTAGTTTTGCTTTATGTAATGAATGGTTATCAAAGTTATACTGTATTACTGTACATTAAATGCTGTTTAAATCATCTATTGGAGACTGTTAAATAATTTTCATTTTTTCGTTTGAATGTAACATATGTAATGATACCTTAAATATAATAATATAATAAATGTATTTAAATTAAAGTATCATCAGGGATTACAGATAATTATAATACTTGTCTCCGAAAATATATTACTGGGAGTTATGGCAAGCAAAATGGTTTTAACTTTAACATTACTCACTAGCTCTAGATGGCGTTAGATGTATATAACATTCAGCAATATTTATCAGCTGACTGACTTTCTGTTTCTCAAGTGAAAGTTGCGTTCTTGATGTGCTTACCACCGAGTTTTTCTACGCCAGGGTCTGCTAAGAACGTTCACTGAAAGTGAAATCTCATCAAGGTCAGTTTTTATTGTCATTTTCGCACGGAGATAATCGGTACACCTGATTGTAAAGTCCAAGCTGGTGGAGATGAACAGTTAACACGTTTATGTTCAAGTGCCTTCGATGTAAATTAACGTCAACAAAAGAGTCTAGCCGTGTGTATAAAGGTAACCCTGATACCCACATGCAGTCAGCGTAAACAGCCATGTTTGTGCCATTTCCCTTTTTAATTAATCGGCCTATGTAAAAATTCTGCTGCTAGAAAGATGGATCCCATGGACGAAGCGGACCTGCTGGAGTTTAGTGACGAGGACAGCATGGATATGGACCTCGAGCTGCGCAACGACGAACTCCTGAGTCACTATGACAGTGTGGAAATCGAGCGGTCTGCACCCATTCCAGATGAACCAGCAATGGCCGGCAGCTTAGAAAGGGAATCCATGCTCGAGACGTGGTTACAGCACGATATTCCGTGGAACGAGCCTCAGAAGATGATCGAGTTGTGGTTGGACAATTACCGGGTACGACATCGTCAACAACCTTGTCATTGCAACCATGTATTGTATGTCGCAATAATCCCATTTTTGTAGGAAGGGACGTTTGGCGCCAAGAGACTAAGAGAGTTTTGGCGGTTTGCGGTCCTTCCCAACTTTTGCCCGCAGCCGGGTCAGAACTGCCTTGAACCCCTTTTTGACGAGGCCACGGTCAGTCGAGATCTGATCAGGCCGCTAGAGCAGTTTATCTGCGGGGGGACTGCAGTTGACCCGGACAAAACCTGGGAGCATTTATCCAAGAACGACAACCCGCCCGCCCTATGCGGGAGAGTGTTTCGCATGGGTGAACCAACGTACAGCTGCAGGGACTGCGGGGCCGACCCCACGTGCGTGCTGTGCGTCGACTGTTTTCGTAACTCGGAACACAAGCAGCATCGGTGAGTCCTCGCTCAACGCTATTACCTGTTTTTATGGTCATTGAGATTTGGCTTTTTTAAATGAAGGTACAAGATGAGCACGTCAGTCGGAGGTGGCTACTGTGATTGTGGTGATTCCGAGGCTTGGCGCTCCGCTCCCCGCTGCTCACTCCACCAGTCAGACCCCTCGTTCGCCGCCCTGGCTAAAGATCCCGAGGCGCGCAAGAAGGCCGCTTTGGACCGCCTCGACAGAACGTGAGATGATTACTCCGTTTATTGAAAATAATACTTAATTCTGAATGAAGCTAATTTTATTCAAATATACCAAAGTAGAGCCTTGAATTATTTATATAAAGTGTAATCATTGGTGTTTTGACAGTGTATCACCCAATATGGCTGACCGATGTCGTCAAGTCATTGACGCTGTTCTTGCGTACGCGGATGAAATGCTTGGCATGGATTCCGGACTCAATTTACCGCTAGATTTACGGGTATTTCGAATTTATGCAGACTAACATATCACGTCTAAAAGTGTTAACTATATTTATCAATAGGTTCATGATGGTGGCGGTCGTCTGTTTACCCGCAGTGGGGCTTCGGGATCGCGTGCTTTTGGTGCGGATTACGGTACGAATTCCTACACATCGCTATATGTCACCGCCGTCTACAACGACGAGTCACACACTTTCGAGCAAGTAATTCAGGCGCTACAGCGGGCGCTTGACGTCGGCTCCCGCGAAGCCGTCGACCTGGCCACGTGTATCGATAGAGAAGGACGCAGTATTGTGAGGTGCGCCTCGTTCCAGGTTTGCAACCAGGCGCAGCTGGCCGTGGAGCGAGCCACTGCCCGTCAACCACCGCGACCGCTGAAAGTCAGCGTGCTGGGGGCCCCAGTGGTAGCACATCAGGCTCACGCTCTCCGACTGCTGCACTGGCTCAAGAAACTGATGGGGGTCTGCGAAGGGTTTCGGGTTTTACTCGCAGATGTCGTCATGAAGGTAATTCTGTTAATACATTGACATAATCTGTTTTATTCAACTAGATTCTGCTTAGTAGTTAAAGAGGACGAGGATTAAGTTTAATTGAGTTGATTGTAATAACAGAAACTCAGCCCTGAAAGTGAAATCACGCTGCTGGAAGACGTCCTCCTCTCTGATACGCAACGTTGGAAAGCTGCCCGAGCCGCCTGGCACAGACTCTTTATCGCTGGACTCCTTATGGATCCCGATGCTAAACGGGATTTTGCACAGGTTCGTCCCCTTTATTCTCACTACCACTTACTACTACATCTGTTGCTTTACTAATACTACTTCTCTTGCTTACTGCTGCAAACACTACTTGTACTATTTACCACTATTGGCACTGTTACAGCTACAGCAACAGTCAGAACAATAACAACAATACTATTAGTACTAATACAGCTTGAATACGACTACTAACTATTACTGCTGCTAGTACCACTACAACTACAGCACTAACCAAAAATTACAACAAGTAACACTTTACCATTGCTACCATTACTACTATTGCTATTACTGCAACATCCATAATGACCACTACAGTTATGACAACAACAGCAACCACTCTTTATGCTACTTCTGTTTAATAGTTAGTGCGATTACTGAAACTACATCTATTATTATCGCTGCAGCTACTATTTGTATTACTATTACTACTACTACTGCTGTTGCAACAACCAGAACTACTGTTACTGATTATATTCTACACTTAACATGATTAAACGAACCGTAACGGTAATACGAATAATATTATTAATAAGACTTGTATTGTTGTTAGGTTTTTACACGAAGGTATGGGCAGCTGATGCAGGACTTTATCATCGACGATCACGACCACTCGCACAGTGTCACGTCGCTCTCGGTGCAGCTCTTCACCGTTCCTACGCTGGCTCAGCATTTAATGGCGCACCACGATGCGTTGGCCGCGCTGCTGCAGTGTTTCCTCAATGAGTGCGAGCGGCGCAAAACTTACGGTATTTTATCCACTTCAGTGGTCAAATCAGCTTTAAAAAAACGCATTTCAATATCTTTTTAATTTGAATAATTTAGACGGGAAGCTGTCGTTTGAACGTAACCAAGGGCAGCCGTCGTTTCGCCGGGCCATGTACATGCTGTATGATATCAAGTATCTCCTCTCGGCTGTGCCACTACCCGAAGCCCAGCAGGAGAATATCTCATCAGGTAATTTTGTAATTCTGTCCGTAATCGTCTTCTTTTTAGATCTAATCTTTCTTAAAATTTGTACAATAAGGTGTTTTTTTTTAAAGAACCTGTTGATGCAATAGAAGATAAAGAGGGAGGTAGGCAAATGGGCAAAAGGGTAGATAGATGGGTAGGTAGGTAGATAATTAGGCAGTTAGGTAGGTAGATAGATGGATAGATAGATAGATAGATAGATAGATAGATAGATAGATAGATAGATAGAGAATTAATTAATATACTTTGATGGATAAAGTAGTTAGTTGGATCATCTGTATGTTAAAAATTCTTGTCTACTCGCTTTGTAACTGTTGCCCGTGAACATGACTGAAATCACTGAAACTTGTATATTAATTCATCATTTGTTTATTCGCGTTTGCAGAGGAGTCGTATTCGGGCGACGACAGCAGCGCCTCTGGCTGCTGGAACGAGGCCCTGCGCAAGGGTTTCCTGCACGGACTGAACAACCTGCTCTCGTTGCTGGTGGCCATGGAAGGGATGGACAGCGTGGTCAGGCAGTCGGGTCAGCACATGGAGTTCGAGGCCGAATGGGAGGCGGCGTTCAATCTTCACTGCAAGTTAGCGCCGATGTTGACGCTCATTGTCCAGTGGTGCGCCTCCGACAAGAGGGTGCTTCTTAAAGCCAGCAGGTATTGGACGGTTTAGCTAATCCTGATTGGTTGTCGCGTGCTTTTTACAATATCTTGAAGCAGGCGTTTTTTTTTAAATTCTTTTTTTTTATGATTTCATGCAAAATTTAACTTATTAACGCAAGTTTTGAGTAAATATTAGTATTAATTTAATACTCATCGATATAAGATGTTGCTATGAACTGTTAATTAGTTGCTACTCAAGTAATAATTAGAATACATTTCTCCTGTTACATTATTGTCCGTAATATTGTTGTTACTATTTATTATATTAAATAAATGTCCTGCACGGATCTAGTCGCACGCAATTATACTTCAATGGGAATGATGTGATGATTTGGTAGTTAATTAAATGTAAGATAATTAACGAAATGAAGTTAAAGCCAGTAGTGTTTTGTACTGTCAGGACTGCAAATAATGTGATGCTTAAATTCTCCTTTAGAGCTGGACTGAAGAAGCTGCAGGAATTGCAGCTATCGCAGCCTCGGCTGGCGACCTCGCAGGTGTCGCTGCTGGGACACTCGTTGATGTGCGCCAACTACGATGTCTCGTCGCAGCCGGTCAGCGTCCATCTGCCGCTAACACGCATCGTCTCGGGCTTCCTGCTGGCCCTGCCGCGTCACAGACTCCACTGGAACAGTCACGAGTTTGACGACGTCAACCGCCCTACTCTGCAGGAGCTGCTGGAACCGCCCTTGAGGCTCCAGGTCCTTATGGCTCAGGTACGCCTTGGCTCTTTCTAACTCATCGCGCTTTTGTTCAAAAGGACAAGTCAAAGAGGACGAAAATATATAAAATTTAACTTGAAAATCACTTTATAAAAATTAGTGTAATAGATATTGTCGCAGTATATTTGTAATTGCCTTTTGAAATTCGTATAATAAACAAGAATTATTTTAAAGAGCTAATTCATTATTTTTAAATTAAATTCACTCTATTCAAATTAAAATACTGAAAAGTACCATCGCAGTATATTTGTATTTACTTTTTTGAGTTAACTTTATATAAATTAATAAGTTGATGTAAATACTGTCCCTATGTACTGCTATTTACTTTTTGAATTTTGATTGTAATTCAATTAATTATCTGCTTATAATTAATTAATACTTTCTCCTTTTACATCGGTATCTGCTACTCAAATTCAGTACACTTACTAATAAGATTCAGTCATTAAAGAATTTTTTTACAAATTAAATTGGCAAAATTTAAACATACAATTTGGGAAAAAAATTGCTGAATTAGGTTCAAGCGGGCATGTGGCGACGCAACGGCTACGCTCTCATCAACCAGCTCTACTTTTACCAAAACGTGCGCTGCCGCACCGAAATGTACGACCGCGACATCGTCCTGCTCCAGCTGTGCGCCGCTCTGATGGGGTCCAACGAGTTTCTCCTCACCGCCCTGCACCGTTTCGCTCTGATGGAATGGATCCAGAGCGATTTTGACGCTAAACAGCAACCTTACTCTTTTGTAAACTACTCCACCTACACCATTTAAACACGCAAGAAACTAAATAGCTGATGAATGAGCCCAAGAAACTAACTATTATATTATAGTAATAAACTAAGTGACATAGCCTGGTAGATGAATAAGGTAACTAATATGTGAATCGATTGTTATTAAGTTAACTAACATCCTAATTAAGTAACCAACTATTTAGTAATTATTCTATTACTCAGCACGTAAAATACATATTAGACTGACCCAATCGGTCAACTAGCCAATCTAAGTGCCAAGTAAGAAACATTCAGTGAATAGATTCGTTAACCAACCAGCTGATTAGCAACTAACAAGGGGTTAACTTGTCTTGTGTTTGCAGACACAGCAGGCGAAAAACGAGGACGACAAACTGAGACAGACTCTGGTCATTGCCGAGGAATTTCTGCGCTTCATAATTACACTGGCGATTGAACGGTACACGCCTGGGATAGGACAGGTAATGGATCGGCCATTTCCAGCTCGAGTTACTTTAGAAGACGTTTTGTTTTACAATTATTTTTGTCGATCAGGTCGATGACGACGATTGCCTGAGTCACGAGGTGATCCACTTGCTGTGCATCGAGTCGCAAGGTCATGCGGCTTTGAATCGAGCCCTGCCGGAGGATGCGCACCACGAGACGGGGCTGGAGCGCGTCGTCGACCGCGTGGCCGTCTTCCGCAAACCGGCGCAGGGTGCCGGACGAGGAGTCTTTTCTTTAAAACCAGGTTTCCTTACGTTTGTCTTTTTATTACACTCGCATTTTGATTTTATACTTGTTAATTAAATTTCAATGTAGAACTGTTTAATATGAACCTAAAATAAAATTAATATATTGTAATATCTAATTTAATATAATCCCTTATTACATTCAATGAATACATTAGCAATCAAATGCATAATTGTACCTTAAATTGGAAGCTCTAAAGCAGTGTAAGTTCTGATGTAAATTAAATTGAGGTTCCGATATGATAACATATTTAATGTAAATCAAATCAGGATTCTAACTAGTAAAATTTCAAATTTGAATTAGATTAAACCTTAAACATGAAATAATTGCTACTACAAACAAAAATTATAATTACCATGGAATTAATTGGGGTTGGAACATAATTCAGTGTGTAATAGAAATCAAGTTGAAGCTTTAGTGTAATATAATATCTGTCATATAGAAGATTAAAATTTCCGTCAGAATTTCTAATTATAAATTACATCCAAAGTTTCAACATAGTTATTTTTTTTTTACGTAAATATGAAATACGATGTATAATTAATTGACTGATGCGGTCCTCACAGAACTTTATCACGAGTACAACGTGTACCACTACCACTACAGCCGCGAGGACCAGTCACGATCCGAGGAGAACGTCCGACAGACGCGCCGTTCGCGCAACGAGGAAGACTGCTGCCCGCCGCCGACACCGGCCCCGTTGGCCGTCGCAGCAGCCGGCCTGTCTCAGCTGCTCAACTGCACCGTCATCCTTCACATCGAGCAGCAGGTGCTGCTGCGGACGGCCAATCTGAAATCGCGCAGCTTCACGGAGCCGCAACTGCAGGCCGTCTTGCATCTGATTGGACTGGCTCTCAGGGAGGAGGAGCCAAAGCAGAAGAACGACCAATCCGGTGCCGGCGGCTTCAGCTACGCCCTGAGGGCGCACACGGAGTTCCAGATCCTCAGTCACCTGGAAGCGCTGCAGAACAACGGACGGGTCGAGGCCCATCGACACTTGCTCAGCTGGACCATCCGCAAGTTCCGCAGCGTTTTGGCAGCGGCGCAGCGCAGCAGCACCGGGGGAGCTGCTGGCGATACCATGGAGGCGCAGAGCAGCAGCAGCAGCAACCAGGCAGATGAAACGGAAGCCGAGGAGGCGGCCAAGAAACGCAGGGCTGAAATGGCTGCTGCCAGGAGGGCGGCTATCATGGCGCAGATATCGGCGCAGCAGAAGAGTTTCATCAAAGAACACGCGCAACTCTTTAAAGAGACAGGTTTTCAGCGTTATTTCCAGTTTTTTAAATAAAAATTTACCCCTACTAAATCGCCTAACTGTTTCCTATCAAATATGGAAACTAATTGGATTTAATTAGTTTTTAAGGGGTTAATTAAGGTAAGGAATTAAGTTAAATAGAAAAAATTCATATTTAAATTAAAGACCAACAGTTTGGTTTGTCCATGTTAAATTCATTTTAATTTTATAATTTTAGAAAATGACACTGCTCCAAAGGCCAGTGTCAGCCTGAGCGGCTCGGCCATGGACCTAAGCGAACCCGCCGAACCGTCCGACTTGATCTGCATAGGCCCTAACGCCACACTGCTGCCCAACGGGTCGGAAACAAGGTGGACACCCACAATCCCTTAAATTTAACACAATACGATCAATACAATTAGCTTAATAACAATTAAACATAATATATATGTGATATATAATAACATTTTAAATTAAATGATAATAGTAGGGATGATAGCCTGACGTAGATGTATCATGCACATTGTCATTATTGCAGTTTCACGTGCATCGTTTGCCAAGAGGAGCAGCGGCCCGGTGCCGACCAGTCAGCCATCGTCCTGGCCGCTTTCGTGCAGCGCTCCAGCGTCCTCCGCTGGCGCAACACCGAAGTCGCCAGCATCGAGGTGACGCCGCCGTCCACCTGGCCCTACCTGCTGGACGCCGGACGCCAGGTTGGCACCCACGTCACCACCTGCGGTCACGCAATGCACGCCCAGTGCTGGCAGAAGCACTTTCACTCTCTCATAGACCGCGAGCGCAGGAGGTCCTACAGGTTTAATCTATTCCCAAGACGTTATACTGAATTTTTCTTCTATATATTTATATCATATACTATACACGGTTATTCTGTACGTATTCTAATACGTTCCTGTCTATTTATAGCAATTTTATCTTGTGGTTTATTTTTAAAAAGTAACTAATTATGTCATATTTTATGGATATTTGGAAATAAAACAATAAACGTATGGATATTTAAATGTTGTGTTATTTTATTCATTTGTATCCCTTCTTGTTATATATTCGTATCCGTTGGGGCTCTTGCCGGGGAAAAGTTGATCGCTTACTGCTCCTACACTTTCAAAGATATAGCAACTATGATTATAATGACGTTGTTATTAATCTTGATATGAATTGTTGTTTGTATATTTCATTGAAATTGTATTTTTCCGTGACAGGCACCGACATAGCACCAGTTACGATGTGGAGAAGCACGAGTTTCTCTGCCCGCTCTGCAAGGGACTATCCAACGCCGTCATACCCATTTTGCCGAGTCGGAAGAGCGTCCAGTCGGGCCGGTCGGACGCGAAAAGCTGCATCGAGGCCAACGATATTCACCTCTGGATCGAGGGACTGACGGCTATCGCCAAAAGTGGCGCCCAAACTCGAAAGGTTACTTTGAAAGAAAAAAAAATCTGTCTATAATTTTAAAACATACGGCGATATTACTCGTTTCTGGTTAAATCTTCTCGTTTCATTAATTTATTCGTAATGTATAGACATATGTATGTTAGTCATGACCAGCGAGTACGTGTTTTTGAAATGAAGGATAACATTGTTCATTGCAGAGTGAAGAGGAGTCGACGAAAGCTGCCTGGCCGACGGCTCTGAACAAGGCGCTGGGTGAGGCGCGCGCCGCCCTCTTCCGGACGGCTGTCGGCGAGCACGGAGCTTCCGGCACGCTGTCGAAGAACATCGAAGAGATGGCGCAGACTTTCTCGCAATCAGTGTTTTCGGTAGCTTTTCCAAATTGCTTCTTTACTTTACTTTAGCTGAATTACAATAATGTTAATAACGCGGAACAGATTCATTATTTATAGATGATGTACAATTTGCCCTCGATATGAATTGGCTCAAATAAGTAAATAGTTTATTTAATTTAGATTGGACTGGAAAGCGAGCCGGACACACTGGACCCTCGCGTCCCCGTAGCCATAACTCAGGCCTCGGCGTTCACCATTCTGGCCACAGAGTCTCTCCTCGAGTTCCAGAACCACAGTCCGTCGACGGGGCTGGCCGTGCGTCAGGAACAAGGGCTGCGGGCTCTTTTACGTTTCACCTTGGCCATGGAATCCCTCGTTGCATCCAGAGAGGTAAAACTAGCGTACCGTGTCTTCTAGGGATGTCAAGCGACTCGACTCGACTCGACTAAGGGATTTTGCAAGTCGACTCGATCGACTGTCTAAGGTTGAATATCGAGTCGAACTCGAAAAATCAAGTCGACTCGACCGACTCGACTCGACTTTGAATCGACTCTGACTCGACTCGACTTCAA
>JAIQCU010000229.1:0-72083 GCA_022114935.1 Leptestheria dahalacensis | reverse complement strand
ATATGGCACCCACGTTTTCAAAGATACAACAACCAAAAAAATACTGAAGGTACAAGGGATATTACTTTATATCCTGCTAAAGTTTCATTGAAATTGGAGCGTTAGTTTTGCCACAATTAAATACTAAAGTTAAAAGAATTTCAAACTCTCATTCTATTTTAGCTGTATATCTACCTGTCCAACTACCTGTCTATCACTTTATCTATCTATCTACCTAGATATACCTACTTATCTGTCTACCTATTAGTCTCCAAGGTTGGTTATGGTATATCGTACTAACATCTTATAAGAAGTACTACTAAGTATTAGTAACTTACTAGTAAGGTATACCTCGGTAGTAAACATCGGTAGATCGAACAAGACAGTGTTTATCAAGTGAAAGAGTTCGGGATATGAGGTTTACTATATCTATTTTACTATAAATACTATGTTTTTTGGCTCTAGAACTAGAATGTACGAAGAAGATACCCGTTTTTCCTATACAACGCCAATTTAGTCATCGTTGACCCAAGGCAGTCTTGATTGCTATAATACGTAATAACCATTAGGGTTTATGGTAATTACTATCAGGCAATTAGTTGGTTGCTGTGGTAGGGTTGGTTGTTCCAGTACAGCAATCAAGAGACAAATTCATTCAGGTTTTTTGTTTATATCTTTAACGCGTTTTGCTGGATATCCATGAGAATTTACACGGCTATTGTACTGTTAATTAACCATGTAACCTCAAATTTTCAGTGATTTTGTGCCATTAGTTTAGCCAAATTTCATGTTGAAGTTTATATTAACGCACTGACTTCAGACATAATATGAATATAAGTTATATAATACAATTAGACAATTGTAAAAAGATATATCGACAGATAGCGGGTGAAACTGGTTCGAAGATTAAACTTTCAAAAGCAATCAATCTACCACCAGCAAAACAGATAATGAGTGTTCCTGCTGCGTACGGTAGCCGTATTCAATTAAATTCGGTTAAATAAAGAGCACCGAATAATGTTAAAAAAAACTCATAAAAGAAGAAAAAGAAGAAGTGGCGGGGGAATTGAATCTGTTGCTTTGTAGGATCCGCGATTTTCACCGCTCCATGTACGCGGTAAAGTACCATTTCCTGAAATGCAGTAGGCCCTCTGCATAACCTGCTTACTTTGGGCGGGGCCCCTGTAAATAGGCACGGAAAATCTATCGAGCTTTTATCGAACACTGTTCCTCCAACAAATGAAACGGCAGAGGTGTATAGTTATCATAACAATGTAGATAGTACTAACACCAATTTACATCTGTCTATCTGTCTATCCGTCTGTCTGTCTATCTACCGTACATCTATCTGCCCATGTCTGTCTATCTATCTGTTTATCTTTTCAACTGTCTATCGTATATCCATGTATCTATCTATCTATATGTCTAGCTATCTATTTGTCTGTCTGTCTGTCTATCTTTCTATCTATTTATACCTAGCTCACAGTCCAAATCGTCTTCGTCCGTCAAATACAATATTTCCTCTAACGTTTTGTCTTAAGAAACATCTGTCTGCCTATATCTATCTATCTATCCATCTATCTATCTACCTATCTGTCTATCTATCTATCCATCTATCTGTTTATCTCTTCAACTGTCTATCTGTCAATCTGTCTACCGTATATCCATGTATCTATCTATCTATCTATCTATCCGACAATCTATCTATCTATATGTCTAGCTACCTATCTGTCTGTCTGGCTATCTATCTGTCTATCTATCTATCTATCTATCCATCTATCTGTCTATCTATCTATCTGTCTAGCTGTCTGTCTATATATCTATCTATCTACCTATCCATCTATCTTTCTATCTATCTGTCTGTCTATCTATCCAACTGCCTATCGATCGATCGATCTAACTACCTATCTATCTATCTATCTATCTGTACGCTTTACAATGTACCTTACTACGTCTCACAATAGTATCACGATGCTGTCGTCATAAATCGTACTTTGTTATATATCCATAGCGATGATATAGATATCTTTTGATATCCTCGGCATTACTGTTTACCTCGGGAAAGGGTGCTGCAAAACAGACCAGTATGGTCGGCTTTGGTAGCTATCAATACACTCGGGGTACTTCTAAGCAAACTTGATGTCAGTAACCATTTCAAGACAGAAACAAGTTGCAAGCGAGATCTCGAGGTGACGTGTCCCTCTTCATTACACGATACAAGACAAGTACACTCGACGATATCCTCAGCTGCTTCCCTTGGTTATTTTTTTACCTCATTGCTAGCTGACGGTTAAGGTGAACCAATCAAGTGACAGTCTGATTATATGCCTGCGGGATAAAAATCGATACACGGCTTTTGTTACTGCACGTAAATGTAAAGCTACGAGGGGAAAAAAACTGAAAAAACTCGGTCTTCACTGCATCTTAAAGAGGGAAACTTGACTCGAAGGGAATACATATTTCATATAGACCGCGTAGGTTCTTTTTCGTCCCCTCCATATGTAAAAGTGAACAACCAAATTTACTATGCTTTCCGTTCAAAATTCATTTGCCACTAGTTAGATTACGTGCATCATATCAAGCAATATACCTTCCATAGGATATCGTAATATTATGATGCAATAACGCTAATTCGATCATTATACTTTATTCAACTATAATTTACAATCCTGATTTTCACTGATACATCCATATCTACATACCAATCTATACATCTTCAATACGTTATTATATATGATTATGATGTGTTGATATGTTTTAACTCGTGACACTAATTCGATCATCTGCTCGATTTTAAATTAATTTTCGGTTTGAAAAAAAAGCCCGAACGCGTCTTTTTTTTCCCCTACCAGGAGGTTACAGTAGTGAATAATTAAGCAGAGAACATGCTAAGAGACCGGGCGAGGCCCGTAACATACTTTCTTATTAATTACACGCCAAGGTGAAGCGCAAAAGAGTCGACATTCGCCAAGCCCAGTCGGTGTTTTTTCGTAAACAGGAAATTCTCCAGTCAAGCTCGTGTGCAGTTTCCCAGCAAAATGACAAATACCGTCACGTTATCAAGTTAGCATATTAAAGTTACTGCTTATAAGTTCTCAATTTGAGCTGAGTTGGAACTCTGGAGATGAGATCCGACGGTTTTGCCATCCAAACGGCTTTTAACAAACACGTGTAAGTCCACGGCAAAGATTCTTCGACATATCGACCAAGTATGCTGAGAGTCATTGGTCTAATGGACGTGCTGATTAGCCACACAATGAGTCGAGACAAAAGGGCGTGAGAATGTAAGCTGCCACCCCACCAAGAACCATTTATTTGGCAACCTGAGCCCGTCGGCCATTAAGCTGACAACAAATTGCTATCTAGGTCCCCTATGGTCTTTTGATTTTTTTCCCTGCTCTCCCCTTCTTAATTTTCCTCCTCTTATCGTCGATTCTGTATGCCCAGAGTCTTAGACGTTGCAGCGATATACTACAGTAACTTCAACGAGTACCGAGGCAACCGCATAAAACAAGGGGCTACAATGTTATTTGCTTGTATCTTTTAAAATTATATCCGTGTAACCACGAAAATTTACCTGAGATATCGCCTGATGCACTAGACTCTTACCGGAAATTTTCAGGTAAATCGAACAAACTGTTGTGCTGATATCAAACGTCAAAAGTTTGGAGCGTCACTGTATTCTTTCTATGTGGAGAATCTTGGGAAAGTTTGGGAGATTGACAACTTGCCTGGCTTCAGAGGAGGCGAGTTGTCTTCTTTGTGTGGTGCAACCGAGTTTACAAAGGGAACGCGATCAACGAGCGTCTTTTCAACACGAGATCTACTTGAAGACTGATTGGAAATCTCGACTGACGGAGGGATATGGTTTCGCGCGGGAAAAGAGGGCCGCGACTCGTGCGCAGTGCTAACCCGGGCGATTCAAACCCCAACCCATCCCAGCATACCCCACTGAAAATGTAGCGTTTCCCGGCTATGTATCCTACCTATCTGTCTGTCTGTCTATCTATCTGTCTATCCATCTATCTATCTGTCTATCCATCTGCCAACCTATCTGGCTGCCTATCTATATGTATATCTATCTATCTGTCTGCCTGTCTATCTATATGTCTATCTATCTATCTGTCTGTCTATCTATCTAACTGGCTGCCTATCTATATGTCTATCTATCTATCTATCTGTCTGTCTATCTATCTAACTGGCTGCCTATCTATCTGTCAATCTATCTTTCTATCCATCCATCTATCTATCCACCTATCTATCTATCCATCTACCTACCTATCTACCTATCTATCTATGTATCTAGCTATCTATCTGGCTGCCTATATATCCATCTATCTGTCTGCCTATCTATCTGTCAATCTATCTTTCTATCCATCTACCTATCTATCTATCTGTCTGTCAATCCAGCTGCCAACCTATCTGGCTGCCTATCTATTTGTATATATCTATCTATCTGTTTATATATCTATTTATCTATCTATCTATCTGTCTGTCTGTCTGTCTATCTATCTATCTGGCTGCCTATCTATCTGTCAATCTACCTTTCTACCCATCCATCTATCTATCCACCTATCTGTCTATCCATCTACCTACCTATCTATCTGTCTATCTAATGTTACCTATCTTTGTGCCTCTGCCCGTCGGGTTCTGGGGCCGGTTGGGATCTGGTAGTATGCATTGCGTTGGCACCGACAGCCATGCACACATCGTCGGGAGATAAGTTTCCTTTTCACACATGAAAGCACAAGACAGCTCTTGTGAAAGGTCTCTCGATTTGCCATCAGCCTATTGTTACCCCTTTTATTCCGGGGGTTACAACCCCACGGGCTGGGGGGTTCATGGCACACCGTTTTACCGATGCAGCTTGTCGCCAGCGAATTTACGCCCGCCGTAAAAGGCCAAAGATTAAGGATGTTGTAGTGTGTCGCACGAGCGTGTCGCGCGCTACTAATGTTCTTCATTAAATCCTAATAGTCTATGGGTGTAAATAACTTTCGGCCTCTCTAATGCAAACGGCGCCACCAATTGAATTTCCCCTCCGTAGCCTCGAAACCTTGCACTATTACATTCAACCAGCTTACTGTGTACATTTCATAACCAAATAGATCGTTAGCCTTAACTTATAGATTAGGAGATTTGTCCCTGGGTCAAGCTACGACGCATTTTAATTATGAAACTAATGATAGATTGATAGAGATCGATTTGAAAACCATATAAATAAATGATATAAAATAAATAGCTAGTTAGCCTTAACTTCTATATTGGATTTGCTCCTGGACAAGCATTTCAATTTTTTTAACTAATGATAGATTGATAGATAGATGATAGATAGGCCCGTCGTCATATGTACCGGACACGGGAGCCAACTTTGGTGAACAACCGGCAAATTGTCGTATTACCGCTGGGCGCGTTTAGGGTTTGTTTCATTCATCCCGTGTTTTTACTACAACCGCTACTTTGTAATCGTTCTGGACCCGGAAACGGAAATCGATACCACCCCGTCAATATCGATCTTTTTAAATACGGGGTGAAAAAACAGAATCACTATATGCGTTATAAAGTAATTAACCACCCGTGTACATGTTTCCAAATTCTTACAAGAATAACGAGGATGCATTGATGAATGAATGGCCGATTCATTCATACATGTCCATCATCCGCATTTAACTTTTATGCAGCCTTACCAAGACATGTCTTTAACTTAATCTGCAATCACTGTATAGATTATATGGACGCGCTATTCGAGTTAAAAGGTTGTTTTTTTCTGCTGGGTGGGTTGAGGTAAGGCCTCCTGTGTATAACATATGTTCTGGGGTGCCACATGTGCAGCAGGTTCCTATTTTATATTTATTGCGCATTCCTTACGACTGGAATGCGTATATACGTTCCGCTGTAATAGTGACATTCTTTTGACCATTTTCTTCTTGTGTTACTCCTTTTTGGGTCCTCAGTAAAACGACCTGCTGCTAACCGTCTGCCTGCTGGATCTGGGCGAATATCAACAGTATTCAGCAGCTCCTGCTTCCACAAGTAAACCAAGAACTGGGAGCTGCTGCTTTTTGCACTGGGTTATCCACACGCGCACATTCGAATAAGGGAACCAATGCGATAGATCAACAATCTATTCACATACCCGTAGATGTAACTGGTTTGGCACCCGGCTGTAAGCTGCTGTTGATCCAAAGATTAATCGATATATGGACTGTGCAACAACGATGGCTAATGGTCGTTTAACCGTACCGCGCACGGCATTCTCATTGGAGTGTATTGCGAGGGAGTGCTTTCACTGAAAGGATTGGACCATATCCTTATTGCGTCATATCGATAGTTTGATACGATACTTTGATATCCAAGTAACCTAACTAATTAACGAGTAATGTTTTGAAGAAAATGTAATAATTTATAATAATATAACCTAAGAAATGACTGTGTTTACTTAGCTGGACGAGTTGAGAGATTTGAATGGAAATATCGCTAAATTCTGATACTTGATATTATTGATATGTGACGACTATACAGGTCTGATATTTTGATATTTGATGTGATATATCGTCCAATAGCATACATTTACAAAATACCTATAACAAAATATCTCTATCGATCGAGGGAATTCTATTAATATTAATATATCGATATTAAATTTGATATATCACATTTCGACAATATGACATGAGACATTTACGAAGTTACTGTATCAAAATATCGACATCTATTAAGGAATCCTACGATATAATAGTTTGATATTTGATGTAACACATATATCATACAATAGTATGTAGAAATTCGAAACATCAAAATATCGATATCTATCAAGGAATTTTCATACATCCGATATTTAATATGACATAACATATGATAATATCAAATTTTGATACCTGATGTTACTATGGCCCAATAGCAAATTTTCTATTTAAAAGATTATGTATCAATATATCGATAATCAATCAAGGTAACTCTTGTGTATATGATATTTAATGACACATTGAGGCTATAAAAATTAGACATATCGATAGTTTGATATTTGACACGACATATACGTCAAACGCTGTACATTACCTACCTGGACGAGTTGGTGGAGATCCGAAGTAAACTATCGTTCAAGATGCCATTCCACATACTGCTGTGCGTGTCCCCTCAGCCACGGGCGATGTGATGGTTGTAAACAAAGCGACATATCCAAGAGTCTGATAAATAGCAGCAGGCTATGATTGCCGACGTAGTTCGTATATAAAGCAAACTGACGGGGGGGGGGAGGCGGGCGCTATCCATCTCGGCGGATTAGCCTCGGTAATCTTTCCTCATCCGCACTTGCCTGTGGTCGGTATTTTGCACGCGTCATCCATTTTTTCGGCTATTCTTTCCACGAAGGCGCTTTTTCATCGGGGCCGCATTAGTTCTCGCTCTACTGCAATAACCTGTATCAATGGCTACGCTTATGGCCGCCGCGAGCCTGCGCCCTGCAAAACTCGCCCCGACCCATAAGCCAATAACTTGCAACCAACAAGAATCACTCATCTCGACAATACAATCAACTCCAATGCAGAAATTAAGCAGGTCTGCCAGCAGTTCAACCAGCTCTGGTTCCAGTCGGGTTGTTCACTGAGGCACGGACCTGCTGAACCTGTTGCAGTTATGTCATTATCAATGTTATTCGTACGGGAATAGTTGGGAAACGTTGATGATGAAAAAGTAGCACGGCCACGGGTGGCTTTTACCTTTCCCAGGGATAAAGCGGGCGCGCACCAGCACTCTGGAATCAGGTAATCCGTCTGCTTTTACCCCCCCGCAGTTCTGCCAAGACTCCAGGTTACCAAAATTCATTATGGACAATAAGCGGCTTTCTACAGCGACACACAGTCGTACCAGCGCTGGAGAAGGAGCCAAATCGCTGCCGTTACCATGGCGACCTTTTAAGTTGCCGAACCCCTCTCCATCTAGTCCCTTCTTTCGCCTCTTAATCATCTTCCTTAAGCTGGCTTCAGGTAATTGGCCAAATAAGATTTCTTTTTTTTCCTCCTCTCCTTGCCAAACCTTCTTTTAGCCTCTCCTGACGTTTATGCAAGTACTCATCGACCGTAAGAGGCTCCCAGCCCATCTCTTTTTTTTTTACCAAAAAATTTCATCTTGGAAAGCATTAGGCTTGATGATGGAAAACCAACAAACTGAAGAATATATCACACAGGTTCTTTAAGCCAAGCCACACCCCCTTTTACATCGACGGTAAATCAACGTACATTAATTACAGAGAACCTAACTTAACCTATAAATGGACACAGTACTACGCTTGCACCCCGGGGTCACGACCCTAGTTCCAACAGGACTACATCAAGGGACATCTGAGGTAACCAGAGCCAAGCAGCACCTGTTCGTAGGTTTACCACTGACCTTGGGAATCCTCCGATTCCAGGTCTCAAATCCAATATTCCCCAATTGCACCAATTTCAACTTAAAATTGTTTTTTTTTTCAACTAAAAGAGAGCAAACTTACAATTAATTAACCAAAGTAAAGTGATATTACCGCATGTTATCGGGAAACGCATCAAGTTTCTCCCATTAGCATATAAGCAAGGGGTTATCCGATCGCAACGTTCGGCCAAGGTGCTTGTTTCCGACCAATTACCTGGTTTTATCTGCTTCAGTGAAAGAGGAATACGTCATTTTTACTATCTCATTCATGTAGATTATAAAACTAATTCAAGAAACCTGTACATCGCGATTGACAGACGATATTGGGAAAAAGAAACGACGGGAGTTAATGGGAGTTAAAAAAAGGCCAGCAGCTTGATCTCGTTAATAATACGTCTGCTGGCCATGCTTGCATTCGAGCCCCGGCTGGGCTTTTTGGTGTGGGAAACGTGACATATGCGGTCTTGATGGTAAGTAGAATAGCGTCACGTCCGATATCAGTTTACTCGGCCATATCTCGGGGATTTGGTTGGTATAAACACGCGTGTTTCCTCTGGATCTCCACAGGGTTTTGGGGGGGTCGGAGGATTATTTTCTAGATCTTTCGCAGCAGTCTCAAATCGATGCATCGTGTTTGCGCAACATCCTCGACAATGTGGCCGCATGCAAATGAGATCAAATTTTTCCAGCCAAGGAGACAAAACCCGGCTGTGCGATCCAGCCTGCATCTCGTCAGTTGGCCAGGGAAAAAGAACTGTTGACGCGGGGATCTCGTCAACTGCATTCACGCACGTTCGACCGCCTTATCTTTCACAATGTGCAGCAACTGTTTGTGACAGAAAGAAAATTATCTGTATTTCTAGCTATCCTTGTGTCTGTCGGTCTATCTATCTGTCTGTATGTTTACCTGTCTATTTGTCCGTCTAAGCACCTATCTGTCTTGCTTGGTATCTATCTACCTGTACATCTGTCTATCTGTCTGTCTGTCTGTCTGTCTATACACATATCTATCTATCTAACTGTCCATCCATTCATCCATCTATCTATCTATCTACCTTCTATCTATCTACCTATCTATCTGTCTACCTACCTACTTACCTACCTATCTATCTATCTTTCTACGCATCTATCTATCTATCTATCTATCTGTCTGTCTCTTTAAACACATATCTATCTATTTGTCTATCCATCCATCCGTCCGTCCATCCATCCATCCATCCATCTATCTATCTATCTATCTATCTATCTATCTATCTATCTGTCTATCTATCTGTCTATCTATATATCTATCTATCTATCTATCTGTCTGTCTGTCTGTCTATACACATATCTATCTGTCTATCCATCCATCCACCCATCTATCTTTCTATCTATCTGTCTACCTACCTATCTACTACCTATCTATCTTTCTACGTATCTATCTATCTATCTATCTGTCTGTCTGTCTAAACACATATCTATCTATCTGTCTATCCATCCATCCATCCATCCATCTATCTTTCTATCTGTCTACCTACCTACCTACCTAGCTATCTATCCATCTATCTTTCTACGTATCTATCTATCTATCTGTCTGTCTAAACACATATCTATCTATCTGTCTATCCATCAATCCATCCATCCGTCTTTCCATCCATCCATCCATCAGTCCATCCATCCTTCCATCTATCTATTATCTATCTATTATGTATCTACCTACACCTACCTACCTACCTGTATATCAATATATTTACCTATCAAACTATCTATCTATCTATCTGTCTGTCTGTCTGACTGTCTGTCATACACATACCTATCTATATGTTGGTCCAGGGAGAATAAACAGTTAAAAGAGCGAGAAAGTATTGCTCACCTCCTGTACAAGATGTTGGTTTCGCTGAGCCACGTTTCGGTAATTCGCCTGCACGGAGCTCAATTCTGCAGTCAGGGCAGCCAGCTGCTTTTCCAGTTTACCCCGCGTCGCACTAAATGTGCAAGTCAAAGAGGGTGAAAAACACATTCAAACAGCTGAGATATGTTCATCAATTACGGATGAAATCGATGCAACTGACTCTCTCTCTCTCTTTCTCTCTCACTGCTGTTGATATATAGATTACCTGTTTTCCAGTGCGCACTTCTCCAGCGTATCGGTCAGGGAACGGCACTCGTTTCGCAATTCTTCGATGATCTCCCTCTGGTCATCGACGATCTTGGAATACTCTTCCAGTCGCTTGGCTGACATTTGGCAAATACGGTGCGAATCAATAACGAATGGTCATTCTATGAACAGCAACAAGTAGACGCGTTTTTACCATTCTGTTTTTCAGTCGACTGAAGGGCGCTTAGTAATGAGATTTCCCGCTGTTCAAGGAACCTCGCCACCGATTGCACTTGTGTATTGTAGCGCAGCAGGCGGGCCTTCTCTTCCTCTGCAGCGGGAGCCAACATCCGCGTCTAGAAAGCAACCAAGGGATCTCGTACAATGAATTCAGCGCTGCGTTTCATGATGAATCACCACAGTTCTTTTATTGTTATTCATAGTGGTACAGTAGAGACAGTAGAGAGCTGACAGCTGCACAAGATACCATCCCTTGGGTTAATCAGGGTGGAACAATTTCTCAGAACTGTAAGCGCTAAATTTCATTGGTTGAAAGTTATTAACTCGTACGGTTTAACGCAATTTAAAAATGTGCAATCCTTTGTTGATAAAGCATAACTGACCTTGGATATCGATAATATTTTCAAGTTTCTAAATATATTTTTTATAATTATATCATATATATATAAACTCAACACAATCGGATTCTAGATGCAGACCACGATGTGTGATACTGATAGAATCTAGATACCCAATAATCTTTTATAATTTTTAAATATATTTTTATTTACAGTAAAAGTTAATTAATATACTACTCGGCTTTTTTCTGTAATTAACTATCCTAGTAGAGAAAACGGTGTCTTTTAATTACTTCTTTGATTTTCTGCGATAACTCAGCGGCTGTTTTGTGACGCTCGCTTTTCTCGTTGTCCAGCTCCTTCTCTAGAAGCTCCGCCTTTCGCCGCCATAAATCAACTTCCGCCCGAGCAAGTGCCGCCTCCTGTGTTGAAGATTTGCCGGCCATTTCCGCACGCAATTCCGCTTCGCCGAGTCTCCTTTGCAGTTCGGCGTGATATCCGGCAGCCCTGCTGAGCTCTCCCTGCAACTGACCTGAGACACGCGACGATAACTTAGTCAAAAGAGAGAATATTCCACACCCTACCAAGTGCTGAATGTGTTTTTCGAAAGCGTTTTAATACGAGCCGGGGGGGAGGGGGTGTCCATTCAATCGTATTTATAAAAATAAAATAATATTATAAAATCCAATAAGCGCACAAGATACCTAGCTGTCGCTGAAGCTCTTGTCGCGTGTTATCAAGAAGAGTGCTTTTCAAATGCAGTTCGTTCTTGAGACTGGATTCAGTGCGCTGGGCTCTCTCTAGATCGACCGACATCCGAGTAATAGCTTCGTCCCTCATATCGCGCTCGCGAGCTAGTGAAGCCACCTGTTCGCTGTACCTGAGTCATTATCCAAGTTTCAATAGTTAAGATTTTTCTTTTAATTTTCAGATCTGAATTCGTGTCTAAAATACCTTTGATCTTGACGGGTTATCTCGGAGCTTAGTTCGGCGACTCGCTTCTCGTGTAGTTCTACCACGCCTGCCAAACGGCGAACCTCCTTCTCCATCTAACACAAATAATTGTAATTAACACGTCTGCATAGGTTATGGCTTCATAAGCAATTTCGAGGGATAATCTTTATTTTTCTCAATTTTTGCTCCGTATTTTATCAATGTCCGGCAACTTTATGTTCCGTAATAGTAATTAATAGTTAATTAACTAAAAGCGATTGAACTTTATAAATTGACCTGATTTTATTATCAAACGTACGACATTTGGTAATCGTACGCGTTTTTTAAATATATTTCCAAAATTGTTGAGTTTTTTATTATTTGGTTTCCGGCCCGTTATATTATGTTAAGAATGATCAATTAAACTGTGTAGGAATAGTTAATTCTGGTATTACTTGCGCACGTTCCAACTGCGCCTGTTCAGCAACCTCTACGCTTTGCTGAACTTGCCTTAACGCGTCGTTCTCGCGCTGCTGCAAATGAGTAATGGTGTTTCGCAGTCTGTCTTCTGTTTCTTTCCACTCCAGCTGCTCCCTATTTAGAAAAGATGGTTACTTTTGTTATTATCGGGCAGCGGTGTGACTTCAAACCTTCGGTACGTCTGCAAGAGTTGGTTACTCTCGGTACTAGAGGTTGAACACTGGTGGGTTAGATAGGTCTCTTTCAGCTGAATGAGCTGACGCTCGACCGACGCCAACTCCACCCTCAGTTGTTGCTCCGTGGTTTCTCGAGATGGCTGCGTCTGTTCGCGTTTCGCCTCGGAAACCGTGCTGATGACGGCAAAAAGTGAATCCGTGAGCTGCCTCGACTGGTCGGATCTTCCTTCAAGAACTTCTTGTACAAAGTGTTGGAATTCCCCCGCCAGATTGTGAGCTTCTTTCTGCAAATATTCATTACTGCATCATAACTGTTATGTCGCGCTAAGCGCAATGGTAGACCTACCCGGTAGAACTGTAATTCTTTTTGTAACGCTCCTATGTAGATGAACTGCCTCTGTACTAACGTAAGGAGCTGGTGCTCGTTCGAGACGTCTTCGCCTCCGTGGTTTCGGGACGCCTTGGGTGTCGAGCTGGTGAAAAGGGCCTTCCTCGCTTTGAATCCCCGAGACCCCATCGTAAAATCCAATTCGGCATCACGATCGTCTTTCTAGAATACAGCAGCGAATATTACCATGGCAACCAATAAAGTATTAAAGAGGAAATCATCCCGTTGTAAACGGCCGTACCTTAGAGCCGCTGGAGAATATCGACCTGTCTGTACTTTCACTTTCGATGAGATACTGCCGTAAACGTGTTACAGCTTGCAAATAGTTGCCATCAGGACTGCTCATTTTGTGTAGAGTAAAATTTAAGTGTACACAACGTGAAGACCAGTAATCATCGCACCTGGCGGTTTCAACAGCTTCTGTTTAAAAATATCTGTATACAGTGCATTCGTCGCCACCTATCGGGAATCCAAAGTACCACTTTAGTTTTTTAGAATCGAATTGCACAACTGGCTATCTGAATATGCTTCATTTTAGTGCGTTAACTTTAATTTAATAATGATATTATTTATACGGGAAGGAACCCTCGCTCTCGTACAGATTCAGTTTTAGTGCGTTAACTTTAATTTAATAATGATATTATTTATACGTGAAGGAACCCTCGCTCTCGTACAGTAGGTAGATATGCTATTTCCTTAGTGTATATTACCTAACAATATGAATTATATAACGCTAACAAGACTATATTGTTCATAACACGTACTTTCGTTTGGTTTTATGGCTATAATTATTATTGTATCTCCGTATACGTGAAGAATCTTCGTATAAAGATGATAATGTATAAACAACGTAATAGTAGCAAGGGGCTGGAAACTCTTCCGGGGGGTGCTGTTGGATTACTACGAATGAGTATTTCAGTATCCACCCATCGACAACGAGGCACCGCAGGGCCCGGATCACCGAGATCCTACGACCCAGTCTGAAGGACGCCTATATCAGGGACTAAGATGAGTCAAATTCTCACTTCATAAGTCAAACCCAATCAAGACAGACAAATCAACTGGGTAGTAGAATAATCAAGTAATGTTTTAAATTACAGTTCGGCATTCCGCCGTTCCGGTGGTAATCATTAAAACTGATATCTTATTCTTACGAGCCACAATTGTGGTATTTGACATTTCTGACATTTCAGCTTCATTCATGTCAACTATGACAGATACGCAATTAATTTAAATTAATAATTATTATAATAATAAATATATATGTAAGTTTTGGAATCTAATGGAAGTCCAGCTACAGCGCTTATAATCCCCCGTTGTGTAGTTCGGCAATCGGCCGCTAGGAGACGGTGACAACACAGCGCCTCTATTGGCCAGGCACGGTGTCTATGTATTCCTTCATAGTTAATTCATCAGTAAACGACTAACCCAACAGTCTTTGTGTGAATTCCACGGGAAGAAAGAAGAAGAATATACATATAGGAGACGGTAAACAGGGAACGATACCCACTTGTCAATAGCACTGTCGCCATGGTATCATCATGCCTCGCATGGCAAACAGATACGGAAGCAATTGTCTATGATCACATGTCTTCAGATGCGATCGAAGATTACATAAAGAAATGTTATGAACGAATAACGAGACGAAGTTTCGTAGCAGCAGCTGCTTCAAACCTGATCAAGAAACAGCTAACAACATGTTCTATTCATAGATGTCACTACATCAATTACTATAATGATATGGGTTGGAATCCAATCCTTAAAAACCGTCACGACAACCAAAATTGCAGTCGCCTAACACGTGAATTAGCGTCAAATGTCGGTACCATGTGAGGTATATGAACTTCCCCAGTGCTCTGAACTTCAAAGTAGGAAAGCAAATGAAGCAAGGGACTGCAAACTCAGCGGTATGCGTTATACTAGAAAGTTCATCAATCACATACCATGACAAGTGTTAGTACATCAGTCTTTCCTTCTGAACATACTGACGCCGGATTTGTTTTAATAAAACCTCCTCATGCACCCATCATTTCACACCTGCACACAGAGTATACTTGGGGAAAAAAGGAACAATAGTAGAGGTACTAATATGTTTATATGCCGTTGTTTTAGAAACCTACGAAATATAACATGACAGACGAATTCCGATAACGTGTCCATTAGACGTTGTCATCGAGGATATTATGAGAAAACGAGTCGATTCATGTTAAGATATTGTAGCAACTGTATGTAGATTTTTTGTATTCACCAAATTAGCTTCATATTACAGACAGGAAATGCAGGAAATGTAGAAAAACTGGTACTTTATCAATTGGTGTTGTAAGTTGAGCTCTGCGGGGCAAATCACTGGCCAACTAACAAACAGGAGCTACCTGGTTTGGTGGATATTTAATGCGGGCTGCGCAATACCTCTAATCGAGTACTTTCTATACTAATGATTATTTATTGAAGTCCGTTTATTGATTTAATGAATAAGTCAAGTTGTAGGGCGAGAAAAATACCTACATAAGTCTTTAATTTAGCGGTTGTTGACTTTTAAACGAAAAAGATCCGTAAGATGATGCTGACGATAATAGATAGATAGGTAGATAGATGGATAGATAGATAGATAGATATACAGACAGATAGACAGATAGACGGATGGATAGATATATAGATAGATAGATAGATAGATAGATAGATAGGTAGATGATAGCCAGATAGGTGGACAGACAGATAGAAAGGTAGATAGACATATAGATAGATAGATAGACATATAGATAGATAGATGGACAGATAGGTAGATAGATGCCGTCAGAAGCCAATGTATACGTCGAAGAATATCGCTCATGTGAAATGGATTGATAACAGATTCTCGCAAATCGATATCAAATGTGATGCCGACGATGACGCGTCACGCCCTGCTTAAAACCAGTGCGGTGCTCTTTTACTGCAACAGTCGCTTTGGAGCAGTTCTCCTGGTTACGTATACGTGCAGCTAGGAACCGGTCTCATTCTATAGGTTTCTGGACGTACCTTTGGAGAGGAAGGAACCCCAAGTAGTGTACAATCTATCTATCTTTCTATCTATCTATCTATCTATCCACCTATCTATGTATATATCTATCTATCTATCTACTGTCTATCTGTATATCCACCTATCTCTCCACCTACTGCAAGCCGTGTACTTAAAAAACTTCTTTCATTGTTCTTTTAAGATTTCAAGCACAAACAGACAAAATTTGTCTTTACAGACAGTCGTTCCCCTGCAAGTCATTACAAGATAACCACGAGATTCACTATCACCCAAACCGCTTCACTAGTGTTATTATGCTAAAAGCACATGCACTGTGATGGGGAATTCTCAGACAAAAAAATCGCAGGATGGTGCTACTGCTCCAACACGCACGGCGACTATCAACAAACAGCCGTTAAGTCCCCAACGACCAAACTTAACGGACGACCAAAAGAAGTTAATCCAGGAAACCTGGAAGATTCTGGAAGAAGACATCGCCAAAGTCGGAATCATTGTTTTCATCAAGTAATCATTGGCACTGTCCTAATGTATACCAATTCACATTATCAATACGTTTGCAAACATCGGGGTATCGCTTATTTATCGAACAAAGGGCAGTTTAGGGATAAAGAAGTTGGTCGGGGTCCATCATGTGGAAATGCGCGCCCGCTGGCAACTCGAAAGTAACAGGACAAAACCTCGCGCGTCTTCCTGCTAGATATTGATGCGCACGGCTTTAATCCTATTGCAGTCGTTTCCCCCAACGTCTACTTTATTAAAGCGTATAGCAGTTGACAAAAGAGGGAACGGATTCAGCGTAGCGGGGCTCCAACTTCAAGGATTTGTTGTGGTTCGTGATAGTAAGAGCAACTTGGGAGTTTCTTTGTCCCCCTGAAAGGATTTTTTGGTTATTACGGGCTGGCCTGCTTTTGAAAATGCACCGCTTGGTCTAGCCCTAGTGGGCCATCTACTTACCATAACGGTCCTAGATGTATCGGGGGGAAGCTGCATTTCATGTTAATGGTCTTGGGGGCCAGCGGTAACTGCATATCTACGACGCCTTGTATCGAGGTATTCCACCGCGCGATCCTGCTCAGACTTCGCGAGTGTCTTTTTGATTCAAGGGGTATACAGTTCATTGCAAGTACTGTAAGGCCAGGTTCAAATTTGTCTCTGAAAACAATTAGCTGTTTAGGCGACAAATTCAAGAAGTACTTAAAGCAAATCAGTCCTATCGTATAACGGAAGGTTTTGTATTCCTTCCTGGCTGTTTTGACTCCCGGCAAGCTCGAGTAACTAAAATACGTCAGCGTCTAAGATTCGTTTCTTAAAGATAGAACCTTAAAGATGTATTTTTTGTGATAGCCTCTTCGAGACGCATCCTGACATGCAGAATGTTTTTCTCCCCTTCACGGGGATAGTTCTAGAGGAGCTGAAGCAAAGCAAGCAGCTATCAGCACATGCCCTCAGGTAAGTCAATAGTTTCTGTCACTTACAGGCCAATTCTTTTTGCCAAGCTATATCATCCCAGTGTATTGGCATAACCCATTCAGCTGCTGTACAGTCTAGAGCAGTTAAAAGGGTCCTGAATGACGGATAGTTTATAACTTTTAGGATTTTATTTTGGCTAACTTAATGAACTGATTTTAACGAGACTTTAAGAGGACATTAAGTACTACTAGATCTATACCTAGTATTTTTTAGATGGCTATACATTTGAAACTGTAGGAGCAACAACCAATCAACTTCTCCCCGGCAAGAACCCTTTTCTTTTAAATTGCTCTAGACTGTACTGCGAAGAATGAAGGTTGTGTTATAGTCTAATGAGCTGTAATTAACTTCGTTGGATACGAGTCGATCACCTGTTATTTTGTATTGCAGAGTAATGGGTGCTGTACAGAAAGCCGTTGCTCGTCTCTTCGAACCTGACAAGCTGGAGACTCTTTTAAAAGAGCTGGGGCGCAGCCACGTTGCCTACGGTGCCCAAATAGAATATATGGACGTAAGTCTATTGGTTGCTCTATTGTTCCTGACTCTATAGGTTGCATTCTTCTGCTCAGTCAGTTCTCTAGACTGGGTTTGATATTGATATTTGTAATACTGGCTGTCTGAATCAGTACTTTTTCATTAACATAATTGCAACAAGATGTTGAAGCCTGTGGCTCAGTACGTTGAAACGTTCGAAGACGGAGCACAGCACAACAAGCTCACGTGATAGCGAGCAATCAGATAAAGAGTGCCATAAACCGAGAGTGACGCGGTTATGGCGAAGTACAGTTTCGCTCCTCGTAATACCCGAATGAGAACTTTCCTTGCTGATGTGCTGGACGCCCCGAAGTGTCAGTTCACGAACCCAAATGAAGACAATGAACGTTCAAAGACCCTAGAACTTCCATGAACTGTGCATGCTAATAGCTTGTACAGTACAGTGCGTGCGTACATTAGATAGATAGATAGACAGATAGATAGATAGATAAATAGATAAATAAATAAATTGCTTGTTTGCTTGATTGATTGATTGATTGATTGATTGATTGACAGATGTTTATATAGAGACGGACTGACAGTCAAATAGGCAGAAAGGTAAGATAGATAGGTAGATAGGTAGATAGATAAATAGAAAAGTAGATGGATAGACAGACGATAGATAGATGCATACATAGATAGATAGGTAGGTAGGATAAATAGGCAGGCAGTTAGATAGAAACATGGATAGGTAGACATGTACATAGATAGATAGATAGATAGACAGACAGATGATAGATACATGCATACATAGATAGATAGGCAGGTAGATAAATAGACAGTCAGACAAATAGATGGATAGATAAATAGAACGATAAGTGGAGGTAAACAGGTAGATAGATAGATAGACAGTTATGAATGGTTTTGGAAAACGCAACGAGTCGTCTAATCAAAACCATTAACACCCTAGAGATAGTTGGTGCCAGACAGAGAATGGGTTATTTACCAAGTTTGACTCCACCCATGGTACTTGATGGAAGTGAGTTGCCCAAAGTGAAGCAGTTGTTACCATTCTACAGTCAACTTCTCCCGCAGCTAGAGCCCTACAGGGTTCCTACCAAAATAAACAGGCAAACAAATACCCACGCCTTCGTCGTTATCCGCAGAAAGTTGCTTCATGGACTCTGCGATGAATAGTTCATAGCTCTCGCATGTGCTGTTACTAAGTTTCTCGAGCTTTTCATCACTCAAAACCCGACGTCCTAGTAGATTACTCGAGTATAATAGAACACGTTGCGGATTATAAGGCTAATTCCTACTCATTCTTTGATTGTATTCTCGTATTGTATCTCTTCGGGGTGTTACGTCACATCATCCTTACAACTTCAGTACATCGGACCGCAGTTTATTG
Organism: Leptestheria dahalacensis; assembly: GCA_022114935.1. Lineage (NCBI taxonomy): Eukaryota > Metazoa > Arthropoda > Branchiopoda > Diplostraca > Leptestheriidae > Leptestheria > Leptestheria dahalacensis. Next base: position 52,692 of record JAIQCU010000229.1, on the reverse strand, counting down.
CAGCCATTCAGCCATCGCTCGAATCACGATGGACGCCGGAAGTGGAGGACGCTTGGCACACGCTTCTAGCCTATGTCGTTGCTGTCATGAAGGAGGCCATGTGCTGCGAAGCACAGCAGTAGTGCTCACCTTTGCCTCGTTATCTCCTCTGTGGTTACATTATCCAGCTTTTCCGTTCGTCCCGTTATTACGTTCTGCAGCTTCTTTTGCTGATTAGCCGTTTGTTGTGTAATCACATATGAGTTACGTGTCCTTAGTGAAATACACGGCCCAGCACTGTTGTAACAAACCAGTTTCCTCCAATGCATTTCTACTAATATTACACCTGCGCCTGTACTGGAGAACCAGTAAATGCTGAATGACCCATTTACATAGAATACAAGCAACTTTTGCTGATGATGGTTCCTTGAAGTACCTGCCTAGTCCCATTTGTTTTAAAGTGTTTAAACAAGGCCGGGTGCTCGTCAGGCACACTTAGTGAACCAATTAGATCTCAATCTAGAAAGTTTCATCATCCGTTCATGAGGAAACACGCTCAAGAGTTTGTTTTCTACTACGGTTGGATCCCCAACCCGGTGTTGCTGCACAGTCTGCAGCAGAAAGGGTCCCTTGCTGGGGAAAAGTTATTGGCTTATAACTCTCACAGTTATAAAGTTATAGCAGTCCAAAAAATACCACGTGTAGACTCAGTATTGCTTAATACAAACGCAAAATTATGTTAACTATGGTTTGTTAGTTTTGCCAGAATAAAATCCTGAATGTTAAGAAGACTGCCACATCCCCCGCCTGTTAGAAATGTTTTTTCTCTTTTTGCTCCAAGACTGTACGGACGTGTGTCAAACAAGTTAATCTTCGAGTGGATTCAAAATATTTGCATGCAATCCAAGCGTGCTGAATACTGAGGCAAAAGAATTTGATTTACGGATGAAATAAAGCGACTTGCACGTGTTGCATCCACCTCTAAATCTTGTTTCTGGCTTAGCGTTTTTGGCGTGGAATAAAAGTGACAGCAGTCCCATTTCGTGATGGTTGTCTTACTTAAAGTTTATTGCCTTATTACTCAAAGGGAAAGGTACACATTTGCTGAGATGATCAACTTGAATTACAGGTTAATAATCAATCCTATGTCTATCTGTGAAAGTTCCATCGTGGAAGTTTGTGAAACACGTTATAGGTAAAACACATAACTCATGTAACAGAATCAGTGCTCATAAACACTGCAGGATTTCAAGGCTCCTATTTTGATACAACAGTCCCCAGAGATGTGTTGGGACGGAATATATGAAATTGTCTTGTGGAAAATTTCAGTACAAGGAGGATTACTGAAGATGATGTTCCAGTTCTGTAGAAGGGTACATCAAGCGCATCTCAGTTGACTTATTCTTATTTCATTTAATTAATCTTCTATTTGATTATTCACAATTGTAATATATCCTTTGTTACGTCATGCGGGATCTATGTAAACCTAGAGCAATACTTGTCCCGAGCTGAAAAAACTAACGAGTTGCGAGCCCCAGGGGAATGCGTAATAATTCAGCCAGTTTTTGTATGAAAGCGTCAATAGATGTAGAAACATGTAGTGCAGAGGAGAAGGTTGCTTTTGTAGCGCTCGAATTATCGATTTGAGTGTCAGACGAGTTGGAATGTTTGCCAAGTATCTGTCGTAAGAAGCCGAAGCTTTTATATTGCCCGACGCCATAGCCACTCTCGTTTTTTTCCACGTGTTTCTTCCTCGAATGGCCCGAGTTCATGTCTCATCATGGTCGACCCTTTCTATTCGGTTTTTAAAGTTTTCAACGATCGGCACTGTGTTTCGGTTGTCGTAATGACTGAATTAACCTTTCTATGTTATCAATGTTTTTGATGGGGAAGAAAAGCCTGTAGATGGACAGATAGACAGATAATCACACGAACAGATAAGTAGACAGAAAGACAGACAGATAGGTAGATAGATAGGCAGATAGATAGATAAATAGATAGATAGATAGATAGATAGATAGATAGATAGATAGATAGATAGATAGATAGATAGATAGATAGATAGATAGATAGATAGATAGATAGATAGATAGATAGATACATAGATATATAGATAGATAGATAGATAGATAGATGCATACATACATAGATACATAGATAGAGAGATAAGTATAGATAGATAGGTAGATAGACAGATATATACATAGATACAAGGACGCATAGATAGATAGATAGATAGATAGAAAGATAGAGAGATATAGTCTAACAGAAAGACAGATAAAAAGATAGATAGGTAGATCATCAGATATAGAAATGCGATCAATACCCAACAAGAGATGCGAAAGTTTGCTTGCACTTACTAAATCACACTGGTCGGTTATGCTTACTAACAATCAATACACTTGAAAATCATTCTTAGATCTGGCAAGGATCGTTGAAAACCATACCGTCATCAGACATCGCGTAGTGAGATTCTTTTACATATTCTGCAGGTTGCATTTAGTAAATAAACACCGTGTCAATGGAAGAATACAAAGTGTCATTTCCCGTCAGAACCATCTCGAACGCTGATCTATACGCCAGCCATAAAGGTCGAAACTGCGATGTCAGCAGTTAAAGGGCAACGGTATTATAACCATGTGTGTGCAAGTTGCTGTTGTCATGCGACGAAAGTGAACAGTTTATGTACGAGCACGTACACAGCAAGAACGGATAAAATCAATTGGCAACTGCTGTCGACATGCTGTCGATGGAATTTTAGATGCTGCAATTGATTACCTTTCGGAACTATGGCAGCGCCAGAGTCACCATATCGCTGCTCTGCGTGAGGCAAGCGCGGCGCCCTGTCGTACAATATTCACGTTTCAGTTCCGTGTGTTCCAGCGCAAGGAATAAGTATTCCTCCTACTTAAATATGAAACATGTCTTCCAATGATCCGAACTTATCGGCTTCCTCGAAATTCACACTACACTCCTTCTTTCTGTCCTCATTTCCGATACATGGCTTAGCGAACTTCATAGATAATGATTTACCTTATGGTCTTGCTCCAGTTTAGGCTACTGGGACACGTTTACCTTCAATGATACCGTCTAGCTTTACATGTAAAACGACAAGTGGGTAGGAAACGAATTAATTCAGCAGTGAAAATGTTAAGTGAAAACAAACGTCGAATCTATCAACATTAAAGCTTACACTAGATATTGTTAACGCGTTGCTTACTTGCGAAACATGATTATCAAACAGATATACTGTTACGGTTTACATCTTTTAAGATCGGTTACACAGGAAAGATGCATTGCATATTTAACGCCATCAACCTTGTCCCTGCTGCAGTGTAGGTTATTGAAGGTAACTTTATTATAATCCAGATTCCAGAAACGTTTGGCTTAACATGTAAAACGGTACTACAACATGGGAAACTGAAGGAATTCGGTAATGCGTAATTAATATTATCAGCTCGTTCATTTAATAAGGATGACGTTAAAATAAAATGGCATTCAAAATTGTCAGCGCTATAGTTTCAGTATTCTTAAAGCGTTACTTATATTAATATGATACATGAATAATAGGGATGTCGGCTAGTGGAACTGGATCACGGTGCGCGAATTAGTCCACACCCGCGTGCCCACCAATCAGCTGTTTTCTTGTCATCATGGCCTTGTGATGACAACAGAGGGAACCAAAATACGACCGCTCTGGCTAGCAAAAGTTCTTTTCCAGTCGAAATAAAAAATAAAACTTTAGGCGTTCATTAATTGTTGATAACACGTATCTTTGAAGCCTGTCTTTTCATGTTACTTCAATGTCGGGTCATTTGAAGGAAGTAGGTTCGATAAGCGGCATTGCAGCCCTGAGAAGAGCTCTTCACATTGATGACAGCCATGCTTCAAACGAAGGTTAACTTAATCATATTCTATATGATCTTTGATGTTCAGTGTCAATATTTCATTAGTTCAGTTAAAACTCGCGGACCAGTTTTCCGTAATCTTTCCTCGTCCGTTTGTACATGTTTACTTCTCGGGTGTGTATTCCGTGTTTGTGTTTACCGTGTTTGTGTTTATGTGATAGACAGGAAGTCCCAGCTGCACGATGTGTAACTTGACAGAGGCCTTCAGAATCACAAGTTTGTCAGTAATTGTTTTGTGGTGGCCTGTGTAACCGACAAATTTTCTTGTAATATGTAATGCTATTCAATTAAAGATGACGACGTCGTGACTGAAGCCTCTGTTTGCTAATTGTACTCTTGGGAGCCTATGTGATGTATGCTAGGGTTTTATCCGTTTAAATAAGAATATTATCTCTAATCTAGAAGATGAGGATACGTTTGACGAGGCCTCATGGGCATGGCCCAATGAGTCTGAAGGAGCAACTGAAACCTCGGAAGACACTGGCGACTGGTTTCAGAGCGCATTGGTATCTGTGTCACCAGACGGCGAGATCATCTCCATGGCCAGGGATGATAAATTTGCGGTCTTGACGGGTAAGCGTGGTCGCAACTGTCCCGAAACACGACTGTCACACAGCTATATCATTACGGCTCATATCTTTCATGATCGGTTTTAAACAGGAAAGTGGGAAAGATCCAACGGAAGTGACGGACTTCATCGATACCTTCCTACTTTTGACACATCTGCTGCTTCAGAAATGGACGAGGAAATTACCGCACTACTGACTGTCCCGTTGTGGTCGCAGACGAAAAGTAGTCAGAGCATTCCAGACTGGTTCTGCGTCATTGTCGGTCTGTCGTCGGGGTTTGTCAAGTTCTATACTGCTGTAAGTTGCGTCACGTTTGATATTTTGTTTTTAATTTTATGGGAATTTTCCATTTTTTTAAAGTTCTTGATGTATTTTTAAATAATTAATAAGTTTTCTTGTAATGTTGAAGTTGATTCACTGTTTTAAATCATAATTTGTGTTTCTTTTTCTTACTTAATTTTTTTTTAATTTTAATTTTGGTATTTTTAATAGTATTTATTGTTATCATTCTTCAATTCGATACCAATCTATCTTTCATCTGTCTATTTAGGAAGGCGATCTGCTGCTCTCACAGTTCTTTCACGAGGAACCTGTTCAGTACTTGAAGTTAAGTCTCGACCTAAACGATCTAACTGAAGAGCTCTGCATTGTCCACCGAACTGTCGTTGTGACTGTCGATTCTCTGGGACTGTACCAAACCCTTCGAGCCTGTAGAAGTTTCTTGGCTAAAGGTATACACACTAAGCAGCACGATAACACTATTTAGAAAAAGCATAGTGATATGTCAATATAACTGAATGATAGGAAGTAAGGGTGCTAGCGATTAATAAAACGGATCATTCACAGGAAAAGCGTTTAGTTCGCGCGATATGAGTTTCGAACCGCCACCGTTGGCCTACAAGAAGTTCGGCTTACTGGACCAGAACAGGATGAACGATTGTCACCTGCTTGGCACCGTCGTACCGAACACATTCGACCATTTAAAAACCGCATCGGTCGCTGGCGGCTTCCACGCCAAATACAGCAGTGCGCCGCCCGTGAGCACTGCTTTCCTGTCGGTCGGTAGTCAGCCCTACTGTGCCTGGCATTATGCGGTCGAGGGCTCGGCCAAACTTCTACTCACCGATGTAGCATACGCTCTAGCCAGCCGTGTCAAATCTACTTTACTTACCGCCGCAAGGTATTTCTGAACTCGTTTTAGCGCATTCAAAGTTACATTAGCCTTTTCTTGGTGAAAATTTAGTGGCTGGCTGAGTTGGGCTGGTGCCATCAAAGGAAATCGCGGGGACAGCGGGACGTCCAAAGCCAAAGAACCACCTAAATCGGAGCCTTTTGCACCCGTATATCCCCGGTAGTTGAAAAAGTCTTATTGCCGTTCACTACACTAGAGGCTCGAGTATCCTTGGCGCGCCACTAATCGATAATAGTGTCCAAATGCCGGGCGCCTGATTAAAATTTTCACGGTCGTAGTTCATGAAATACTGATCACTGGCTTTCTTCATTTAAAGGAGATGGGGAATGTTTGAAATGAACGTTTTCTATTGCCTAGGTTTGGAATGTCAGATACGTCGCGTGCGGCCTTTAATGTGACTGTTTGCCCTATGCAGCGTCTTGCGGCCGTTTCCGATTCCCTGGGACGAGTATCGCTCATCGACGTCCATAAGGGGGTCGTAGTTCGCATGTGGAAAGGTAACCCACCCCTGAAACTTGCCGTTAGCGACGACGCTAAGTAATTGGCGTCTGCCTTTTTCGCTTGCCAAGGTTATCGAGAAGCGCAGTGCGGCTGGATCGAAGCGCACGAGGATACCGGCGAAGATTTGTCGAACAATTGCAAACGTCACCGGCGCACGGCCCTTTTCCTCGTCGTTCTGATGGCCAAAAGAGGCGTGGTGGAAATCTGGACCGCTCAGCAGGGCCCCCGAGTCGCTGCTTTCAATGTCGTTAAAGGGACGAGGTAACAAATGACCGGATTTTATTGCACTTCTCTCCCCTTTCATTCTCTTGCTGGTACTCTATTAGAGATCGCTATCAGATTCAATTATATTTTACGAACTAGCAAGTCGACTGAAGGGGAAAACAATTGGTTTCACGCGGTGGTTTTCCTTACAAACACATCGCCATTGTTTGGGTTCTTGGTAGGTTATTGTATACGACGTTCAAAAGCCGACCGTGTGATGCTGGATCTGGTGGCGCTCGATCGTCTTGTTGGCTTCTCTACCCTAATGGGAAACTTGATCGCGTCGTCGTTCCCTTCCATTGTTCCTTACGGTGAGTAAATCACCTAGGCTATTAACCGGTCCCCCAATCTAGTTGCTATTTTACACCCTTATTAATTACTCTGTAAACTGCAGATGTTTAATGTTCTAATTGCCTTTTTATTTTAAACTCGTTTGCGAATCAGTGGGGACAGCAGTAAGAAAGCAAGGGATTTGCATCTGCTGCAGAGGCTACGAAACAGCATTAGGAAAGGGGAACTCAACAATAACTGGGACGTTTTATTCGAAATGCGATGCGCTGGGGTGATCAGTCAGGCACTGGACCTGGTCACAGATGTGAATGACGTCGACGCCACTGAACTGATTCGTTGCCTTGATGGCCTCATTCTACAGTATGACAGCGCGGGTAATATTTTTTTGCTGAAATATTTTTTTCATATATTGGCCTATTCATGTTAACATCTTTTATAGCTTTGGGATTTCTCAGTTAAACCTGTCTGTTGTATCATCTTGCTTGTCCTCCAGTTTTCCTTGTTTATCACTTGTTAAGTCAATCAACCGGTTGTACATCATACAAGTTTCCTGGTATAATAAAGAAATAACTATGTTTGTAAATGTTTGGATGTACCAAGTAACTATTTTATTTATAATGACATGTAATACTGCATTACGTAAATAAACGTATTGTTATTGAAATTCAGAAGCACTAGACGCTGAGAGCCGACTGCTGTTGTGTCGCTGTCGTCTTTTGTCGAGACTTGCCAGGTTCTACGCAGCTGTGAAAGATTACGAAGAGCTGCCCCCAGACTATGCTGCGGTTATGCAGACCGACGAGAATGCAGATGACGTACGTATTTCCTTAAGTCTGGTTTTCCAAGGTCCTTATTAATCGGCTCATGTGTGTATTGGACAGATTTCGGCTCTTCTTCAGGTGACTTCGCAAGAGCTTTCTCGCCTTTCTCAACCGGGCAGCCGGTCACGTGGGACCTTAACCAGAGAGACTAGTTTGAGCCTCGGCGGGTTTCTGCAGGCCTTTGATTTATCCAGTTGTCATGGCAACGTGGAGGAAATCCATCTGAAGAGCCAACTTGGCAACGAGTCTCAAGTTTCGTTGGCGTCCTTCATCTTTGGTCCGGTTTTCCAGCGCGACCTCCAAACTGTCGAAAAGTTCTGTAATCTTCTGTACGAGAGCTCCATTCACCCCGAACATCTGGTTACCTTCTTGATAGCCTATGGCGTGCATCACCTGGGATCAGGACCCGTCTCTCAGATCCTGCACATCCATAAACTGCTTTTCGAAATTTGTAAATTTGCGGGTAATATCCGTTATCATAACTTTCAGATCTGTTGGTTTATTGACTGAGCCCTTCTTTTGCAAATACAGGATTAGGTTCAGGTACGGCGGAATCCTGTAATGGTGGAGAAAGCCTCTGGTGGCAGGATATCCGCAGTCAGATCTCGAAAACGACGAATATTGAAGGAGCCTACTGCACCGCGCTGGCCTGTCGCTCGGTCTCTCTACACTTGGACAAGTTGAAAGCCAACGTATTAGTTTAAATCATATTTTTCTGTTTAAATTTACCTCTTTTTGTGTAACCCGGTTATTTCCTTATTAGGTTGAGAAGGACCAAGATAAGCCGGTCGAACGAGAAATCGCCATGGAGGATTCATTTGGAGAATGGGAAGAGTATTCAGCCGATCTGGTGCAGTGGAATGTGGTTTTGAAACAGCTGGAGGATTTGCTGAGTCTTCAGCAGCTGATCAGCTTTGAACCCTGGCGACTGAAGATTGCCCAAAGCGAACGGTTTGGGTCTTATGTGGACCAGAAACTTCCACCGGACGACTTGAACTTTTCGCTGTCGTCTATAGTGGAACGAGGGCGGGGTAAACTCTTTTTACGACTTTCATCTTCCCGTAAAGCCTTTATATCTCGGCTAGTGCATTGCATTGTTGCCTTAATATCAGCTCTCCAGCAAAAGTCCTACTGAATGACTGTTTAAGAAGATACTGTTGTAATTTGAATATTTTCAGCCGGTCTCGGTCGATGTACTGAATAATTCCGTTAATATCAGCTCATTAGCAAACCACAACATCACTTTCACCTTTTAGAAAATCTTGATGATTGATTAAATAAGAACGTTACTGGTATGAATGAATCGTTCCAGTCAAGTTAATAGTCTTGTCTGTTCTAGGATCCGTCAGTGAACTGGTAGCTCGTTGGCTGACGCAAAACCTCTTGGATGTTGACGTGCTTCTACCGCAGCCTGATGAGGGGAGTGCAAACTATCAGGATCATACCGTCGAAACTGCCTTAGAAGCCAACAAGCAGTCGGCTGAAGCCAGCGCGGAACAGGCTCACATTCGAGGTAAAATGCTGAACAATAGCAGTATCCGCTCGGGATGGCCTCAGCATTGTACACTGGTTCATCTAGGTCTATTCAGTGAAGTGCGGGCATGTCTGCCGCACAGCACCGAGAGGGACGTCTTGCTATTGAACGTGTCCCTTGAATACGCCGCGCTCTGGAGCAAAAATATGAAAACCTTTGCTTTCATGGAAAAAAGCCTCGAGTCAGCGCTTGGAGTTCGGGCGACCCTCCTCCGCCACGGTACGATTAAGATAAACATCCCGCGGCATTACCTCGACCAGAGCTTGTGTACATAGCATCTCTATTCAAAGCTCGGTATTGAAGAATGCTTATTATCCAAGTAACTATAAATAAACTGGGTTAGGTATATCGGGCTACTGAACAGTTGACGAAAAGCGAAAAGGAAATAAGATTTAAGCGATTAATTTCACTTAGGTATGTGCCGCCTGCTGTGGTCGATGTCAGTGGGTCCAGTATTCCAGGACTTGGCGACGCTGATGGACAAAGCCGGTCGTCTACCCAAATCTACGTCGACAAGAAAGTTTCCTCTTCCCTCTCTGGATCTAGTCGACCCCTTCCTTTCGCTGGCGATTCATCTTTTGGATGCTCTGATATCGGTATATACCTCTTCAAGTCGTGCAGTCGTCAAACTTTAATGGTTAACGAAATCTTAAACGTTTTAATCTGTTTCAAGAGAATTTGATTTCGGGATTGTTTGAGACAACCCCGAATTAAATATAAAGGTTAGTAGCAAGTAAGAAATACAGAAATAAATAACATGTAGAAAATTATTAATAATAAAATTTAATAATTATGAAAAACTTGATAATAAGGTAACAGATTACAGTTAGGTAAATAGGTAATATGAATTAAAGTACAGCTGCAATAAAGATGATTCTCTGCAGGCCGGCATGGTGTCGGAAACACCGCCGCTGGTTCGTTACGACGACTTGTGGAGCAGCTTTGAGGGGGCCACGCCTGTCTTCGAAGTAGCTCTCAGGCAGAGAACAGTCAACATCGATCTAGCACTTCTCCACCTGCAATTGGCGCACGTTCTCCGCTTGATGTCTGCTCTCGCAGTACGGGGGATCCATGCGTTTGCCCTTTTTGAGCAGAGCGTCGTACGTACATTTTCATACCAGTGATCTGCATAATAATTTCATCCCTAAATTAGTGATTACATATTATCTAATTAATTACTTCATTACATTAGTGCGTTAAAAACACAATAACTATTATAACAATGAAGCGTTGGTTGCAAGAATGAATTCGAAATAATTAAGTAAATGTACCGCCTTTGTATAACGCCTTTCCCCATTTGGAAATACTCTACGCTACAGATATAGTAGGAGTTATGTAAGGAATAGTATGGAATACTAGTCCTACTAAATAATATATTATCTCGTAATGGTTGATTATAAGTCAATTGTATCTTAACTGTTTAATTAAATCATTATCAGGAAAAATCATTAGGTTACGTGAGTGATATTCTTTTGCCTTTCAGGGACGCTTTGCTCTGTTCCAAGAACTTCACTCGCACCCTCCGATGCCATCACAGAGTGTCGATCCTCTGGTGTCTTCCAACCGGATGCAGTTCCTAACGCTCGTTGTGTCCAAAGCCGTCGAGATGCTGGTATACCTTCTTACGTCTGCGTGGTAGATCCTGGCTAACTCATAATTGCAATTTAATTTCTTTCTTATAAAAAAAGGATGAGAATCAAACGAACGCATTGGATTTCATCGGTCGCGCCATGAAACTAGGCTACGAATGGAACGCGGACGTCGACAGTTTACGAATCCATTACGTTACGTTACTATACCGCAAAGGCAAGGATTCCATAGCCAGCGAGGTAGTCTCCTTTCCCGTAGATATAAAAACATGATTTCAGTTTAATGTATTTACCATGCAGATGCTACTTTCGGTGGAAAACCGTGAAAAGATCGCATCTGGACTGCTGCACTTGTGTGGTAGCCGCTTGCAGAGACTGCTAAAGCCGGAACATTATTCGTCGCTCTCTCCGGCAGCGGCCACGTGGTTGAATGCCTGCGCCCCCATGGAACGCCTCTTTACGGAGCCATCTTTGGAAGAAACCAAGAGACTCTTGTTTGAGATCTTGTACCGGTTAAATCCTAGCTCTAAGGACTACTCCATAGCTAGGGAACTAGAGACTTTCGTGTCAAATCTAGATGCTTCTTCATAAACCGGTTTCCAAACTTTGAGTTCACGTTTGGAAAAATTGGCGAATAATTAAGGGACGAAATTTTGCTTGCATAGGCCCAAATATTTGAAACGTTTACCCAAAGGGATAAAAACTAAACATCTGAAAAAAGTGGTTGTTATGTTTCTGTACTCAACTGATGCACATACAACATGTCAATTAAACTTTGTATTTCACGTTCACATTTGCACAGCCGGTAAGTTAAAAAGCATATCCGTTAATGACTAGATTGCTTGCAGCATTGACTAGATTGTGAAGAACAATACAAGCTACTTGTCCAGCTGAAAGAGAGCTGCTTCCACAGGTTCCATGGTAACGTCTTTAAAGGGGATGTAGCCTTCCTTGGCTCCATTGGAACTAACAAGGACTCGTCCGCCAAAGTATATCGACGACATATCGACCGTATTCGTGTTGGTATCCAGGTGCGAAACAACCAAGTAGCGATACCTGCGCGGATAGAATCTTTCGACAAGCAGCGTTGAGTTTGAAACGGTGTGCAACTGATAGTTTGGCAGTTTTGACGTCAGTGAACCTTCATCAAACTTGTGTATAGCGTCTACTTGAAGAGGCACCGAGTTGCGACGGATCCGAATGAAACTCTGCCAGCGGGACAGACTTAGATTCATGCAGTTGACGTTGTTGTTTTCAACGTTGCGGCCTATCGACTGCCACGGTAAGGCCGTTGGAGCGGTAAAGCCACCGTGAGTCCCTCCAGTCCAGCGCATAATGCCTAAATTATGAAGGGGAGAGGACTGCACGTCCCTGGTAGAGTTCTCCTCCATGTAGTCGACGAGGCCGATCTCATCTCCGTAGAATAGATTCACACTACCTGGCAAGCTGGAGAGAAGAAACAAAGCTCCCAGGCTTGAGACCTGACAACCGGGCAAACCATGACAGAGTTGAGTAGTCAATCTCGGTTTCTCCGCTCCACCAAAGCTCCACATGATCCACGGATTGTTGACTTCCCTCTCAATGCTCAAGCCCTTCAGAACCTGCTGCTGAAAACCATACGAGCTTTGCAGGTCGATGTAGTGCTCGACCAGATCGAACTGTTTACTCATCTTGTTGTAAGTCTCCTTGTGGTGGATCTCATAATCGAGTACAAAATGCGAGTCGGTAAGAAGGATGCGCCGCTTTAGACCCGAGCTAAACGAATCAATAATCGTTTTCCACGACGCTACCGTTTTCCAAAGATGTTTCTCCTGCATCAGGTGGTTTAACCCTTTCAAGAAAAAACCATGTGTTCCTTGAGATAACCAGAACTTCAACGTTGTAGGAATTTCTGATACATTGAGTCGATCAACGTGCAAGTCTAGAACTAGACTCATGTTCCTGGCCTCCAGATCTGCAACCAGGTTTTGAAAATCGGACAGACTGCCTAGACGTGGGTCAATTTCAGTTGAGTTTTCGATATCTAAGTATTCCTCGGGGTAATTGGTAGCCTGGTAGATCGAGTTAAGCCTTATACCGTCGACCAACAGAACTTTTTGAATGTAATCAAGTTTCTGAATGATTCCCTTTATGTCGCCAATGCCATCACTCCCCGAGTCGTAGAACGATGCAGGGAAAATTTCGTAATAAATTCTTCCCTGCCACCACTCTCTCGGTGGATCGCACTGTGCTGGCAGCTGAATAATCGTTCCGGCGGAATAACCCAAACAGCCGAGCAGTACCCCAACTATGACAACAAGAAACATGCTGCGTAAAAATTTCCAGTTCCAGCGTACAAACGCATAGTTTGGCATATTTGGCATGTCAGGGTTTTCTTCAGCCAGCCCCAAGTCCATCTGTTTATCGTCCATCGGTAGAAGCGTGATCTCCTGAAAGTTGCCCGTGCCACGTGCTTCCAGTTTGTCATCTGTATAATAAACACAACTATGGCAGATTGGGTGATAATAATTTTAACAGCTGTGATACTCACTCGCAAGTAGGTTGCTCAAAGTCAGCGGCACCAACGGCTCTTCCACTATCGGCGTCGTGCTTCCCGAGTCGAGGAGAGGAGCTGTAGACGCCGCATCTTCGTCCCGTCCGTAAGTCCTCGGGAGGGACAGCGACTCGGGAAAAGTGTTGATCTCGCACGGCGGGGTTCCATCTTCATCGCTCGTTATGTATAACTTGGGAATCGTTAAAACTCCAGCTTTATGCGCATCCCTACGTGACTTGGATCTTGCTCCTGCTGACCCACTCTCTTTATCCGACATTGACGGGTATCGTTGCTATAGGAACAAAACTTACGTACTGATTACTGCATTTACAATGTAAGAATCCTCCTGAATATAAAACGAACGAATACTTAGAATGCAAGGTTAATTTCGTACACGGACAGATTTGGAGTTGGCCAAACGACTTGTTTAGTGTCCTTCGTCGGTTGGTTGCTTGGATAGTATCTTGTGTTTATAATTAACTTCCGTACGCTCCAGCAGAGAAATGCTACTGCTAAAATATTGAGAGATGCACCAGCGCACTTCTGGACAAATTTCTCTTACGTACTTGCTTGCAACCGGGCGCGAAGAAGCTTGTATTTTGAAACTTTATGCGCCAGTTCACATATTCAATACAATTCAATTCAATTCAAGTTGAATCCAAAGGTGCCGGACGGATACCGGATGCGTGGAAAGTATCTGTAATCAGGGGTGCCCATCCCCCCCAAGGCTTAGGACGCAGACCCCCCCCCCAAATTAAACAAAAATCCCCCCATTTACTCCAACACTATGGGAAATCAGTGGTGGACGCCAATCAACTCCTATCCCAGTTCTTCATATGGACCTGGGAATACCACCCCTACGACTGCAAAGGACCCAACGCTTACTCAAAGTCTACCAGAAACAACTTTCACTGGAACACCCCAACGAATTTGTCCTCAACAACCAAGCTGTCGGTGTGTCTCATCAGATATCTCCTCGCCTACAAAACCCTGGACTAAGGAAATTTTGAGAAATATGCCACCAGTATTCTTTAGGGCTGCCCACACTGAAGGTTAACAGCGTAGACTCTACTCGGCATCATCCGCACCCACCGCGGGATTGGCCCATCCTCAATGTCGACTTCGTTAGCCTCAAGAAACCTTGCCAATCTGAACCGCTTTCCTTTCTAAATACCAAATTTCGCAATCCTCCTACTCGTAGATCTCCTGCCATCAAAGGGCCTAAGCCCCTCAAGATAGAAACATCGTTTTAAAATCGTGTAGTAGTTCAAAGGTAGCGCCTTTTAAAAATAAAAAGTTTGTCACCTCAAGATTTCATCCCTCTTAGAAAGCGCTTTGAAATAAAGGAAACATCTTAAAAGTTTGGTAGTATTTCTTTATCATCTTAGGTGTTTATGAACCGTTTCTAAATTTAGTTTTTTTCACAATACTTGATTACTTATACTAAGAGGAACGGATATTTTTTGTTAAAATGTCTTGCTAAATAAGGGAGCTAGAGACCAAAAGCTGTTTCCCCCTCGCACGAATTGACGGTTTTTGTCGCTTTTTTCAAAAATTAGGCCGAAAAAAGCAATAAAGAGTTGAAATTCGAATTCACCGTGTCAATGCACGTCTTTTAACGCCAAGCACAATTACTATATAATTATATATCTAATTTATATTGTTACGAAACCCATGAACGCAGTGCGTTCCATGTCAAGTCAACCTAGTTACAAGGTTCGCCTACCTATAAACACAATGCGTTACACGTCTTACCAAACTAGTTTCCAGTGTTAGAAAACCTACGAATGTAATGCGTTCCATGTCAAGTCAAGCTAATTTATAATGTTAGCCAACCTATGAACACTATGCGTTCCTTGTCTTACCAAACTAGTTTCCAGTGTTGGTAAACCTACGAATGTAATCAGGCTTACCGGACTGGGCGCACCTGATTGGTGCAGACAACTCAAGCATGGGCTCTTATGGAGCTACGGTTTCTTAAGCTTCTTGTTGAAAAAAAGACGTTTTTACCCCACTTTACCTAGACAGTTGGAATGCGCTGGAAAAATGCTTTCTTTTGTTGTAAGAGTTTTGCCGAAAAACCATCACTGGCGACAACAAAATGAATATAAACTTCACACACTTGAAGCGAAATCGGGCTGAACCCCTGACCAAGCGTCATTCCTATTGGTTAGCTTGCTTTAAAAGACCCTCTACCATTGGCTAGGTAAGGCTAATTGTTAGTCATCAAATGATATAGTCAACCTATAAAATCAATGCGTTCCATGTCAAGTAAACCTAGTTTCCAATGTTAGTCAACCTGTGAACGGAATGTGTTCCATGTCAAGTCAAGCTAATATCAAATGTTAGTCAACCTATCAACGCAATGCGTTCCATGTCAATTCAAGCTACTTTATAATGTTAGTCAACCTATGAACCCATTGCGTTCCATGTCATACCAGACTAGTTTCCAGTTATAGTAAACCTACGAATGTAATGCGTTACATTCACCGTCAAAGGAAGACGGCAAATAGACGTCATTTGGATCGAGGACGCATTGACCTATGAACACATTGCGTTCCATGTCAAGTCAAGCTAGTTTCCAATGTTAGTCAACCTATGAACAAATTGCGTTCCACGTCATACAAAACTAGTTTCCAGTGTTAGTCAACCAATGAACACATTGCGTTCCATGTCAAGTCAAGCTACTTTCTAATGTAAGTCAACCTATGAACGCAATGCGTTCCATGTCAAGTCAAGCTAGTTTCCAATGTTAGTCAACCTATGAACACATTGCGTTCCATGTCAACTCAAACTAGTTTCTAGTGTTAGTCAACCTATGAACATGAGTCAAGCTAATTTATAATGTAGTCATCCTACGAACGCAATGCGTTCCATGTCAAGTCAAACTAGTTTATAAGTCAAGTTAGTTTATAATGTTAGGCAACCTATGTACGCACGCGGCACGTATTGCCGTACTGGAGCGTGTGCATCTGGGATTGAACTTATTAATATGATTACTTGTTTATATTATATTGCGGCCATACATGGCCTAAGAATTAATCGTGCTCGAGGTCAAAAAATTTATTTTAACGCGGATATTCAAATTTCTACTTTCTATTGTTTTTTTTCGGTTTAGTTTTTGAGAAAAGCGCCAAAAACCGTAAATTTATATGAGGGGGAGAACAGTTTTTGTTCTCTAGCTCCCTTACTTACGAGGATATTTTAGCGAATAAAAATATATTCCTGTTCTCTTACTATTTTTCGGATTGTGAAAAAATAAAATTTAGAAACGGTTCGTTGCCAACTGAGAAAGTGAAGATAAACCGCCAAAATTTTCAAATTTTCCTTAATTTCATGGTTCTTTTTGAGAGGGACAGAATCTTCAAATCGTAACAATCTTTATATTTTCAGACCTTTTGACTACTACTTGCTTTTAAAACGATGTTTCTACCTAAACCGTTCAAGGTAGAAACATCGTTTCACTAGGACCTCCTAGGAAGGGATGGGCCCCTCTGGTTGAATCGTAATTATGATTCTCTTCTATTTCAAGAACATTTTAATTTTCTTACTGCGGATAACCTAAACACGCGTATTTTCCTGTTTTTATAGAATTTAAGATAATGCGTAGTATAATAAGTTAATAACGGTAAGAAACGCCATCTGGTGGTCTCGTTCTGAAACATGACAAGCTCAAGTCGCGGCGTAATTCAAATTCTGCCTACAAAAAGTCGGGACAACCCATGAAGGCTAATCAGACAACGTTTTTCAGCTGCAAATTTCATCGCTACTTGATTACTCAACAGCAGCTACAACAACTTATAAATAAATATTCAGGTATCAGCTAGTAAAGTGTCCATAGTTCGAAACGGAAATGCGATGGTTCGAGCCTGGTCATCTGGAGTATTTCTACGTGTTGTTGTTTCCTATTCAGTCCGAGGTAGTTAGCCAGTTAGAGATTATAGTTCAAGAACTGCTGTTCTATCAGTTTACAGTTTGCCGTAGAAATGGCTAAAGGAGAAATAGAGAAACGCGGACAACGGAAACTAAGATTCCTAACACTTCATTGTGTTCATGCAAGCGATTCCAATTTCGACGCCAATGAGCTGCGCAAAAACAGGCAGCGCAGTTTCATGTAATAATAAAATTATTTATTTTGTCAGTAAGAAAAGGGTCTTCTGCCGGGGAAAAGTTGAACGCTTGTGGCACCCACGTTTTCAAAGATATGTCAGCCAAAATAATACCACGTGTAGAACTGGTAGTACTTTATACACCAGTAAAGTTTCATCGAAATCGGGTCATTAGCTTCGCCAAAATAAAATTCTAAAGAAAGATCCATAATTGCCCACCATTCAGAACCCTTTTTTGGCTCTAAACTGTATGTTTGAAGCTAAAAGTTGAGAAAAAGCCTGTGATAGTTCGTCTGTTTCCTGAAGTAGAAATAAACGCACTTGTATACTCTTGGCATAATTAACCATTGAAACTAAGAAAGCTGAAGGTTGTAGGCGAGCTGATTCAACGTCTACCTTCTTACCATTCCTTCTTCAGGCCCCGGTATTGTGACTTGCTCTCTCTCTCTCTTTCTCCCTTTATTTTTACTTGGAATTGCGAGGGTCCGCCGATAGATGGCGGACTAGAAAGATCTGCAATTTATGGTAATCCGTGTTGGAAGAAGTAAGATTTGACTAATTATAATTAAATTAAACATGTTTACATCAATGCACCATTCCTGTGAATAAATGATTATGTTATTTTTAAAAAATATGTGCGCGCTTCACAACGAGGTTATAATAAATAAATTCCTATAGTATTTTTCCTGATTAGAGGAGAAAGTAGTGCAAGTTAACCATCTTGGATTGAGTACTTGATGTACTGCTGTCGTACTACCTGTACTAGTGATGTCGAGCGATTCGACTCGGTCTTTTCCGTTAATTAACTCGAATCGACTCGTGATTTTGTAAAACGACCAGCTCGACTTGAGATTTGACTCGACTTTGGCCCCCGTATCATCGACTTTGACTCGACTCGACTTGAAGACACAAGACCCGTCGACTCGACTCGACTCGAGCCCAAGTTGAGTCGAGTCGAGTCGTTAATATCACTAACCTGTATACGTACCTCGATATCCTTGTCGGAGTCTTACCTAATAGTTGGTACCTCGGTCGATAGAGTTCTGTAAATTGATCGTGATTGATCTATTACTAACTAGCTGTTCTAAATAGTTTAGTTAAACATAAGTATCCAAACAAAGTTGACAGAGTTTAATACGAAAGGAAATTCATCGGTTCTTACGTTTATTAAATGCCTCATCTTTTACGTCCAGACATTACAATGGAAATCGGTTGAACATACAGGAAATTCATGAACTCTCTAAAAAACAATATTCTCTGTTTGGAATAATATACAACATGTGCACGAAAGTGTTCAGCAATTCCAAGTACAATTACGGGCATTTCACATCTCCTATCTCTCTTTGAATCGGACGTATAAACAATAGCACTAGCACACGCTTTCTACACAAGCATAACGGCTAAAAAGGACAGACTTGAGATCAAATCATCAACGCTGCTCGCTTCTAAGAGGTAAAAGATTTCTCAAGACTTTGCAGATAAACGTTTAACCCATCGAAACGCGCCAGCGTAAGACTAATGATTATATTGTCTGCTAACACTACGGCAATGACTAGATGGCACTCGAGGACCACGGGGGGGCCGTCCACTTTTACGCGGTGGAAAATAACTGAAGAACGCAGTAAACGGGAAACAAGAACTTCGACTAAATTAACAGTATACTTAAAGTTAATGGGTTTTAGTTTCTGGGAAGTTATCAAGCTTTTACCAGGTAAGACGAAACCCCGAAACCGAATCGGTTCACGTTGACTAGAAAACGTAACAAAAGAGACTAGCTTTGCACTTTACATGACTTAAGTTAAGGATATACGCGAATTGCTTTGCCTGGCCCTGTTAGTTGTCCGTGACATTAAAGTTGAGCCTTGTAACGACCTACAAGCCCGGTTTTTATGACTAGTTGACACTACTATACAGTTGTATGGGACAAGAGATGCTAAACACTGAGCGCTAATTGACCGCGCGAACTTGTAAACCTTGCAGCAGTCGTAAAGGCGACGTCTGCTGGGAGGATTCTTGCCGTACCGCGCTGGAAGATGCGCCATCTCCGGAGGCCAAAGCGTAGCTGGAAACTGAATCGGATGTTACAGTGCGCGAGGCGTTTAAATTCCCCTTGGCAAAATCGAGAAGATGTCGCGCTAATAACGCGGCATCACTCGGTCTGTCTTTCGGGCTGAAGTTGTTGTTACTGGGCGAATCGGTTTTCCGGTGCGACGAGTTGTGTGACCGACTTGAAGCGCCGACGGACAAGGTGGCGTTTTTTGTGGACTGCAGCGGTTGTTTTGGCTTGTGCCAGCGTCTGTGGGAAGCCAGATTGGCCGGGCAGTTGAATACCTTATCGCATTCAGGACACCTGTACTCGACGTGAACAATGCGGGGACATCGATGCTGCGCCAGGCCAAAGGCGTCCTCAAAGAGTACTCTGCACAGACGGCAGACGTAATCTCCGATGCGGTTTTCTATCTTGGCTAGTTCTGCTCTAGCCTCTTCCGTAATTTCGACCACGTTGAATGCAGGGTCAATGTCACCGGGGCACAGAACCATACCGTCCTCCATTTCGGAAGCATCTCTAATGAAGGTACCCGAAACGGGAGATATCAGCTCGTCATCGAATGTCAATTTTCGGACTGCTTTCTGCCTTTTGGAAGATGCCGTCGTTTTAGCCTTCTTGCTGGAACAATCGTCTCTTCCTTTTTGACTGCTCGCGCGTTTGTTTGCCTCTGATGATGGAATATTGGCTTTTGCAGGGGTCTGGACTCCTCTTCTCGCTGCAGTGATCGGGGCTGTTGTATTCTCGGTGGGCTTTTGTTGGTTTTCGGGTGAAGAAAGGGCCCGGTGATGGTATTTCGTAGTAAGATCGAGGCCATCGCTGTTGCACTTTGGCGAAGGTGTGCGCACTGGCGTGGGACTTGCAGGTAATGTAGACTGGCAAACCAGCGGTGGCACCAGAAGCGAGGCATAGTGCGGGTAGAGATGCAAGCTGCTGGTAAAGGGTAGTGTGGGATAGAGTGGTGCACCTGGTGCCCCTAGAAAAGGTAGCCGCTGGTGGTACCATCGCAAGGCTGCCTCTAGACATAAAACTTCCGCACCGGATGCTAACCCTTCAGGTGTTACAGGAGAATCCCCACAAGGGCTGCAGTTTCCTGAAGTTTTTGTGTTGGTTTCGTTCTTAAAATCGTCGGCAACTGCTGGACGCCAAACCGGTGCACTCAGGATTTTACCTTGACGGCGCAGTTGTTCACGCGTGGTAGAACTCGTGGAGTTACTCTTCCTAGTTAGATCTAACGGATCGCTGTTATCCTCCATATCTTGACGTCGCATGACGAAACCGCCGGGCATTGTGGGCTTTATCGTAGAATATACAGGGCAAAAGACGGACTATAGACTGACTAGAATGTACGGAATCGAGTGACTTTGGAGTGCAGGGATGACTGAAGGGATTTTTCTTTGACTAGATGCGTGCAAATGACTATGATCTTTGACTAACTGCACGAGGATGAGTTACGTGACTAGACGTCCGGTATTCGTGGGTAGTACCTATGCAAATTTATCAATCAGCATTGCCAGACATCAACAGGTTTCCTAAAATAATATGGACTTACTTGTTACATGGTGGTACCCTCCACTTGCTGCTATGTCGAAGAGCAGACTGAGCTGTTTGCTGCTGATACCCCGCACTTTATGGACGTCCCAGCTGCACGTCAAAGGTGTGCTGTCCCCTTGTTATGTAGGCGATTAGTTTTCAACTCCCCCTCTTACCGTTCACTCCACCCCCACCCCCTAGCCTGCTTCATCCCCCCGCCACACGAGCAGGATGTCATATGGGAGGAGCGTTTCTCCACCGGCCTCGCATCGGTCTTAAAGAACGTATGCGTCTCCTGCTCTTGAACGTCATTGGTGTCTTGCAAGATCCAATGGCGTAGTACGGTTGCAATTTAAACTGCACGGGTTCACTTGAAAGCAAACTAGTTTTCTTCAAAGATCGTTCATCCCGTAGTACAACAAGCGAACTATGCCATTAACTCTATCGTATTGGCCTAACGATAACTAGTTTCATTCTCCTGTTACCCTTGAGCAAAGTGCTACCTTTGAAAAGAATCTCGCTGAAAAATTCGTAATGTGATTCAGCTCCAAAAAGATAAGCACAGAGTTCGCCCCCAAGAGTGGCACGTGTTTGTGAATATAGGAGGGTGGCTGGGGGTTGGATATGGAGATGCAGGAGAGAAAAAAAGTGAAAAGTTACCCCGTACGCAAGGGTCTGTACACTTTTTGATGACGACAACAACGCCGCATTGTAGGGTTTTGCTAAAGAGCGAGAAAGAGGCAGATGTTGTTCTGTCATGTGTGCAACTGTGGGGACTATTCTTTTCATTCTATGCAATGTAAAAAGATGAGGGAGTTGCGGAGGTTATTCGGGTGCTCCATGGGAGAGGGGCCCAGGTCACGTGCCCTTTCAACCCTCGATTTCCTCGTTTGAAAGCCCGCAACAACATTTCCTTCTCCCCCCCCCTGGGTTTGGTGTCGAGGGGCGAATGCTTCTGCTGTTGGCTTTGACGTGCAGCTGCTGCAGCTACCGCCATTTTATCACATGCGGGAAGGACCGCCGTCCTACCTATTGGAGAATCGATCAAAACAAACAACAAACGCTCTCGGCCCCTTCTTCAAGTTTTAAAGCCAAGGATTTGCCGCACGTTCTTACGAAGACCTCCCCTTTCTTGTGTAGGTCGTGGGTCTCCGCAAGTATCTGGTAGTTTGCAGTCTGCTAACCTAACCAATCCTGCGGCGACTACAAGTGATAAAGGCCAATAAGCTTGCTACACAAATCCAACTTTTAGAACCGGAAATCGAATGGATCGTTGCTTGTCAAAATGTACTTCATAACAAATTAGATCAATTTTTCTGTCGTTCTGAGGTCAACGTTTCTGTCGAGAGCCAAAAGACGGTCATGACTGAGTGAAGTAGTTTGCAAATTTTGGGATTTTATTGTGGCAAAACTAGTAAACCAATTGACACGAAACTTTAAGAGTGCGTTAAATACGACTAGGTCTAGATTCAGCATTTTTTGGGTTGCTATACCTGTGAAAATGTGGGAGCAATAAGCAATCAACTTTTCCCCAACAAGAACCCTTTTTGTTATCGCTCTACGTTTTTTGGTACCAGTTTAAAGTTAAACTTTGTTGATTGATTTCACTGTGCTGATCCCAGACGAGATAACAAAATCCCTGATGGTCACCGAAATGGCAACGGTTAAGTTTAGCGCGCCCCCAACACCCACAACGCGCGGCCGTTGGGATAAAACAGCCGAGGTTGTAATTGGTAACGGAATTCAGCAGCTGCATCACTTTCGGTTGTAGCGTGACTCTTTCATCTCGTTCGGTAATCCAACATCCCCCACGCCAGCCGTGTTTGCTATGAATCCAACGGAATTTGTTTCCACTTTCCCGGATATCTGTGCAATAGCGAGACAAATGAAACACAACATGCCACTAACCAATAGTAGCTGTCAATTAAACGAAACAAATGAAGCGAGTTAAGTTCACCTGTTGAACTATGTAGCAATCATTTCAATACTTGAAGATTAACTAAAAATGGTATTTTAAATCTGCATCAACAGCTGAAAAATTAGGAAAGTTACTTAAAATAACCGGTCATAGATTCACCAATGAACCACTTCGTCTCTGTCATTCGTGTAGACGGTGCTTGACTATAGAAGAAAGTCTTATAATTTATTAGTTAAGCTATTGTATATGCAACAAGAATAACCCGCGCCAGCATTTAGATACACGTAAAGTTGCATCTGTTCAATACACGGTTTAACCACAAACCATATGCCGAGTTGGCCCCAAGCAGCATAGCAGTATAGGGGAGGTCTATACGCATATGAGCCGAATTCCGGCACCTGCCTGAAATCAACTTCCGAAATCCCACTACACTTCCACAGGAAAGCGATATCCGATATTAAAACCTGAATATTTCCAACATATCCTATAGTGTTAGTAAGGTTTCTTCATGTATACCAATACAATAGATAATGGCTGTGACATGCACAGTAAACTTACGAGGGAGCAAGTCCACTAATTAATTTGGTTTTTTAATTTTAATTTAGATCAAGTTAAAGCATTTGCATAAATGAAACTGCACAAGTGTGGGAATTGCTTTGAAACGTCTCGATCTCAAAGTTGTGTTGGATAAACTCTTTGTGAAAGGGAAGGCGAAAGGTCAGGGTTGAATATTCAAACTGGAGCGGTTAGCCGACAATATCAGTATAACTACTGTTTACATTGCAATCGCTTTTCAGATGTGATGCAGTCATGTTATATCAGATAACTCAGTCAGCTATGCAAATTCTTGAAGCATTTCAAAACGTAATACACACACACACAGAGGAACGTTGGATCATTCTTTCCACTATCGAATTACTGGAATAGCGGTTGAGTAGCTTACTTTTAACGTTATCAACAGACTTCTCCGCGGTTTTTTACGACATTGTATATAATACACGATTCCATAAAGCTATAAGCATTAAAGATACTGTAATTGATTTATCGTAACCTTCGTCATACCTCAATATGTTTGTGAAGCAAAAATCGAACGTAACAATGGAAACTGATACACCGCTAATGGGCATCAGCGTAGCGTCGGCGTCGCGACGCCTCAGCTTACCACTATCATGTGTATCTGCACACCTGGATGCGGTTTATCACACAAGCCCCGTGTTCCATTATAACAACCTGACCGCTGTTATGAAACAAAGATGATGAAGCGCCCCCTCCAGCGAATTACACTTCAGGTAAACCTGGATACATCGTCTACACTGCGTTAGTTGTTTCACCCGTAGTTATCGTCAGTTAACTAAAAATCCAGGAGGGCAATGTTAACTTGGCAAAGCGCTCTTGTTGACGAAGGAAACCCAATATGGCGTATGTGGCACATGAAAAGGCGAAAAGAGAAAAAAAGAAGCTGAAGGTTGAGTTGCTTAGTTTGACGGAAAAGTGTACACAAGGGACGGTAATTCTACGACACCACGGGTGTGTGCACCAATTTAGCCACCTCGTCCTGTCACGGATTGTATGACATGGCTCGACCCCAGCGGAGATCCCCTCCAATCCCTCATTTTTGCGCCACCTAATAACACTAAGAAACTCAGCATTAATCTCTCTTCACCATTAGTTCGTCCCGTTACAGGTCTTAGCAGCTTCCAGTTTTCAAATCGGTAAAACCTTAAAAGAGAATTAAGCTGTGCAAGTCGGAATAAAAACTCGTATCTAGTCCAGCACTCAAAGCACAGAGAGTTGAATATTAGCCATCTGACTTACTTTCCATCAGTATGCAAACATACAATCCGTCTCTTATTACATAGTCTATGGTGTTGCTCAACGTGCTGAAGATCATTTATATCTCGTCAACAGCATTTCAAGCGAAAGGAGAACCAACAATGTTGTATGGAGTAACAGTACAAATGAACGAGGTGTTAGAGGTGAGGTAGGAAAAAAACTATAAATCATTAGGAAAGAACAGCTTACATGTCACAAGATTCCCCTGTGGCTCACTAAAGTGACCAAAGCCCGGACTGTCCAACATACAGGAGGGGGGGGATTACCTGTCATTTTAACTAATGCAAACCTGCAGCTTTCCAAGCTTTTATTAATACTAATTCGCTCCCCCGTAATGACATCATCGTAAACTATATCTTCTTTGAGTTAGGGGAGCGGGGAGCAAGCCGTGCAGTTCATCGATAAAGAGAAAGTCAGCTGTATATACGTGGAACGTAATTTGTGACTGAGCAACAGTTAGTAACATTCGCCCAGGTGGAAGAAACTGCTCGTGTTATCAGTTTGGAGATTGAATTTCACGTATGCTACGTTTAACCGATGAGGTTAGATATTTAGTCGTTTATTCGTTTGTTTGTTCCTTCATGCAGGAATCAAACGCGCTGCATCACTTTGTCCCTTACGTGGAAATGTCTGTCAAGCGTAAACAAGGTATCACGCAAGTCTGTTCTTTTTCCTCGTGAAGAATGCACCGAGTTCGATGCTGACGAAGTGCAATATAGTTTACTGTAGATCATCGCTAGCTATATGGCACACTGTAAGTTGAAAAATACAAATAAAGGCACACACGTATTCAACGAACCTCGTCTTTCTGCATCAGTACGACGAATCAGTGGCAATATTGCTGTAATTGGTTGCCTTAGCCCAGGTAAAGTTGGAAGGCGAATAGGAATGCATCTAATTGAAGTGGTGGCCAAATAATGAAGCCGACTCCTGCTGGTCCGCGTTGCTGTACGCCAACCGCACTGAAGAATGCCACAGGTCCAACCAATATCCGACGCGTTCGTTGCTCCAAAAATGCTCTTGCACGATTAGCAGGATTTTTATTACCACTTGAACCTTAGTAATTTACATTGTCCCCGATGTGCCTAGTGCGGGAGATGGGGTTTGCTGTTCGTTTGGTATTATCATTAATGTAATAGTTGAAATGTTGCATCTAAAGTAGCTGCCTACCTACCTGCCTATGTATTTATCTATCTATCTATCTATCTATCTAACTGTTTCTAGCTGCCTACCTATCTATTCACCCATCCATCAATCCATCCATCCATCTATCTATCTATGTATGAATGTATCTATCTCTGTCTGTCTATCAATATATCTATCTAACTATCTATCCATCTATCTGTCTATATCCGTCTGTCTATCTATCGATCTATTTATCCATCTATCTATCTACCCATCCACCCATCCAACCATCCATCTATCTATCTACCCATCCATCTATCCATCCATCTATCCATCCAAACATCCATATACCTACCTACTTACCTACTTACTTACCTACTTACCCGTACCTACCTACCTGCCAATCCATGTGTATCTAGCTCTGTCAAAGCTTCCAAACCCAGGACAAAGGTTAGAAGATTCGGGTCAGTAAGTACTACATTAGGATTTAAGAGAAGTAATTTGGGATTACTGACGACTATAGGTAAAGATTCATCAAAGGTTCTCCATCCGGGTTTCCCATACACAGAAAAGAGTTCGTACAAATGAGTTCTACATAATCTGATCCCCCGCCACACAATGCCTCTTGCATTACCGCCCAAAGGTCTATTCAGTTAGCCTGTAAGACCATAAGCCTAATTGAAAAATCAACCGCCGTCAATAGCGAACACTTTTTCCTTTTTCTACCATAAACGACAGGAGATGAAGCATTTAATTAACTTTAATCAGCGCTGCCAAAAAAGGACTACCAAACAGCGCCATATGCGAACATGCCGCGGGGCTAGATATCGTATCACTAAGATCACACGAAACGAAGTGATTACATGGCCGTTAGATAACGTTTATAATCGCTAGCAACGTTGTGTCACTGAAAAGGTGCACATTGTTTATTTTTATGGTTATCGGATCGATTAAGCAAATAACTTATTTTTATGGAAAGTAGAACAATATCTGTGGAAAAGATAATATATATTACAGTTTTAAAAAAATGATTCGCTTCTGTCAGATGGGATAATGAGATGCAAGGGACGGGAATAGAACAAAGAACTTTGAGAGGACGAGTAAAAAATCTGTTGTCGTTTTTTACGCACTAGGTAGTTCCAATTTGTGACTGGGCAGAGGAACGATTAAGGATTTCAGTGCCGGGCTACTGCCAATGGCGCGAAAAACAGCCAAGATGGTCTCGGAATCAAACGGGCATCCAGGGAAAGCCTTAGTGCAAGAATCCGCATTCTTGGCCGTAGCTCCGACAAAAGCTGCGTACTGGAATACACCGCGGCCCCTGGCTGACTTTTGGCCATCCACGGTCAAAGGTACGGGTTTCCCGCTAACAAATGCAAAACGTACAGAGGTTATCATGTGCAGTCAGAATGGTTGAATATATCAATACTTGAACATGGAGCGGAGAACGACTTCCTCCGGCTGCAGTTCGGAACTCTGTCTACGGTGCAGCTCGCACACCAACCGACTTCCGCAGCCAAATTTGTCTGCTTGAACGGCTGTATCCAGGTAGGTATCTACGTCCTTTTCTCGGTCCTTTTCTGTGTATTCCAGGAAAGCAAAATCCACCGTATCGACCGATTCCTTGGCCTCCTTATTTTCCGGTGTCTCGGCGATCTACAAAAGTCGTAGTTTGATCAAACGGAAAATTTGTCGTAATCGAACATGTTGACTACAAACGTACCACAGTCTCGAGTGGCTCATCAGCTGGCAACGCAGCAGACTGGACGCTGGCGATCAGAGCTAGGCAGCTCAGAGCCCAGAAGACTGTTACTTTCATTGTCTCTATTGAAGGGGAAAACAAACCTAAGCAGTAGAGCACCTTTGTTTGGAAGATTCAACTCCTTTTTAAAGTATATTCAAAATCATATGATCTTAGTATGCGATTGTCAGTTGCAATTATTGATTACTACTTCCTATCAACCCTATATCTAATATTTGAGGGTTCCAAATACGTAGATATTAACCTTAATGGAATTAAAACTAATACGACGGTTGCCATAAAAGTACCTGATGAAGTAGCACTGGTAAACAGAGAAACGAAATGACAAGGAAAACTGGGAGTTAAACTTGGTGAAGGGTACCTTATATAGGGCCTTCTTGCCAGGCTGTGATTGGTGGCAGCAGTTTTCACTCCATCAAGGTTGACTTCGTAAAAGTGCTGGACGATTGTAACCACACTCAGCTGATGTTTAGTTGAAAGAGAAAGTTTTTGTTTCCCCTGCAGAATGTAGCCCAAGTCCATGCCTCCGAGGGTTCGTCCCCTCATTTCATGCAACTGAAACCTTATGTTGCTAAGCAACAGCTGAAACCTGAAAGAAAGCACCTTCTTTTGTTTCTTGTTTATCATGTGCATTTGTGAAACTTAACTGTATAGTACATGCAACTCGTTCTGGGATACTCTAAAACAGCATGCGTCAATTGAGTGAAAACTAGAAAACAACCTCTCCTTGTGTAATCGAGTGATAGTGAAAAGGTACACGCTCTCATTTGGAAACTGGTTCTTACTCGTTGGTTCACTCTCACTTTCGTCCACAGGAAATTGACTCAACAAAGCATGCAATCCAGATTTTCAACTCCTTCCTCTTCAGACCGCAACTGTATAGTTTCTTTTTCCCCCCCACCTTAGCTGCAGTTTTTCATAGCAATAAGCGTGTGCACGTAATCATGTTTACACGCGGTTGCCAACCCGCGTGGCGTCTGAAAACAGTGAAAGTGTCCGCACTTACGTCATTGCGGCAATCCCACGTGAAATTCAAAACCTTTTCATGGCGCATTACACTCGTATCAAAGGCCAATTTGAGCAAGAAACTGAAACTAGGTTCCTGTTTATCGGTGTATACGATTATGTAGAAAATTCTTACGCAATAGTTGTATGTTAACAAAGTTTCCGTATAGTTTTCTTTTGACTGCTGTTCGAGTCCTTGACCCATTTGAAGACAAAGCTCGAGCAAACAAGAGTTCTTATATAGCCTGATGTGTTTCGAAGCAATCGAGCTTTTCTGGACACAATATGAAGATACCTACTTGTTAACAGACCAAGGAACTGAAAGTTCATTTCTTGTATTGGCTGAACGAACGACATGTTAAATCTAGCTAAAGACGATCCCCTTCCATATGTCATAAGCGGGTTTGCTACCTTACTATCTTAAATCACGAGGAAACACCCACTACATACTATAGAATTACAAAACTAGTATTTAAAATCAGTAGGTTGGATACTACAAGCAATAGCAGCATTTCTGACGCCATAATTTGTCAAGCAAAGCGTTCGTGGTTTGAATCCTGTTTGAATGCATGTGCAAGTACTTACATTACCGGCTAAACCTTTGCTGCATTTAATAGCTTTATTAGCAATCGAAACTTGCGTAACAGTTTGTACAGCCTGTACGCATTCGTATACGCATTTTACTGCGGTATAGTTTTGCAGAGGTAGTATCTCTCATTTATCCCTCCCATTAACTAATTAAGGGATTTAATTAACCTAATTAAGTAATTGTAACTGGGACTAGTATAAAATAACAATATTTGAAGTTAAATCATGATGATAACTTAAATCAGCGAACTGCTGAAAGGGCATTGCGAAATACGCAGTTACGCATTTGCCCAGGAGTTGTTAATGTTTTAGTAATAATTATAACCATAGTAATAGGAGACATGAGATAGTTTAATTAGACTTACAATTAAAGAATAACAAGCAATTTACTTCTCCATGTATTGTAGGTTAGATATAAATGTATATTCAGTGTAATATGGGTTTTCCGTTTATCCCTAACCTGCACTGCAAGTTGGCAACGGAACAAGATTGTTTATATATGGATAAGCGTAAGCTAGCGGTTACCAGGCAAAATACAGAAACAAGATCAGATTCAGTTTGCACAAGTTAGTCAAAACGAAGAAAGAAGTTTCAAGAAGGTAACTGAATCGGTTTTATTTCTTAACGTAGTCATACTGCTTCTGCTTCATTAAATTTAAATCGTCTTATTTTAAATAACCTTTATAGGAGCAGACAAACAAGCTGTTGATTGAATTCACCCGATAACCATGCTGAAACTCAACGCGTTTCTGAACCGTTCGCATGCGTCTGCTGCCGCCTCGGTAAACATATGGCAGTGCCAAATTTTTTTTATTGCTCGAATGCTATTTTACAGTGGGAGGTATTTTTTTCTCACTCGCCCAAAGTTGGCACGAAATCCCGTGGTTCTGAAGCATGTTGATATTGGATATCTCAAGATGCTTCGCTACACAATTTGTAAAAACAGTTTAGGTAATAGCTGATGTCCATAGATTAGATAGATCCATGAGAGGCATAGGAAAGTTTAATACACATATATAATTGTTGCAGGTACCCAAGCCTGATGTTGTATACGTCGTACTGGGGAATGAAGCCTGTGACCTGGATTCGGCCGTTTCCACTATCATCTATGCTATGCTAGTGAGTGAAATCAAACAAGCTGAGACTCTTCCAGTACTCAACATTCCGTCAGAGGACTTTCCGCTAAGGACTGAAGTTGTCTATTTCTTCAGGCGGATGGGGGTAGACACTGGAAAACTCCTTTTTCGGTCAGTTTCTGCCCTGCTGCGAACAGAATCTTATCAGTGTAATGTAAACTTGCGTGGAAGATACTGATTTTGGTTGCATTTTCTCTTTAGGGACACTGTCGATTTGCTCGGCCTGAAGAGCACAGGCACGCTGCGCCTTATCTTGGTTGACCACAACGTCCTCCAGCAAAGTGACCAGCAGTTGGAGGATTCAGTGACCGAAGTCGTGGATCACCACAAGCTTGAGCGGTCCGGTTCAGAGGCGGAACTTCACGTGGAGCCCGTTGGTTCGTGTTGTACTCTCGTCGCAGAGCGGCTTTTGAACCTGAAACCCGAGCTGCTGGATGAAACCATTGCTACTTTGCTTTACGGTAATCAGATATAAACTAAACTTATTCAATTTTGACAATGTGTAAATTCTCTAGGCACTGTACTCTTGGACACCGTGAACCTGTCCCCCGACGCAAAGAGAGCTACCGAGAAAGACCACGAAATCTGCCAGAGGCTGCGTTCACATGTTGGCGATGTAAGCGACGTCACTCTGTACGACGAGCTACTCTTGGCCAAGAAAGATACGAACAGCTTGACACCCTACCAGATCCTTCGCAAAGACATGAAAGCCATCGAGACGGAAACACTGTCCATCGCACTGAGCTCGGTACCGATGTCTGCCAAGCTGTTTCTAGCCAGACCTGATATTACGAGACATATACGAGAATTTAGCGCAGACCAGTACAATTCAGTCGTCGTTCTGGGAATCGAGATTGACAATGGCGTTCCAAAAAGAGACCTGGCTGTTTACTCAAATTCAACTCAGTTACGGAATGAGGTAAAGCTGGTTTGTTTGGAAAACTTTGGTCTGAATTCAGTATCAATATATCAACAGTTTATCAGCTGTTATGTTCTTCCAGGTGACGCGTATATTAGAGAGTTGCTGCGAACCAAGCCTTCAGTTAACACGGACGTCGTCCTACCAAAACCCACACATAGTTCATTACGACCAAGGAAATTCAGCGGCCTCACGCAAAGTTGTTTTGCCTGCCCTCAAATCAGCTGTCCAGAATATCCGGGTATACATCGAAAACTCGCCTGCATCTTCAAGCCTTTCCCCGCGCGCTCAGGAACCCTCTGGAGGCGCATCCTTCCTGGCTGATCCTGGCAGTTCGCAGAGCTCCTCGTCGTATAATTCGTGTCCGTATACGCCTCAGAATAGCTGCGCTGAAGACGGGGACTTGTCGTCGGGTACGGGATCAGCTTCGGGCTGCGCTGGTGTCGATTTGGTTCTTCCTAGTTTTAACTCGCGCGAAATGATGGAGAAGATCGAATCCAAGAGGGTATTACTAGGATACAGCCAGGAAAAGGAAGATGAAATGTCGATGCTCGCCTACCCGTTCACACCTAAGAATAGTTTCGTTGAAAGCAATTTCGAACACGCCTACCAGCAGTTCAACCGCAGGACAATGGATGTCGATGCCTTAGTCGAGAAACTGAAAGGGAAACAGTTTTTGGAGGATTAGGCCCTTGTTATTAGTCTATTTGATTTTTTGTCTGTTTTTGTTTTTGTTTGTTTGTTTGTAAAATTAAATTACCCTACTCCCAGTTTGTGATGTCCTCTAGCAAGTCTTCCGGTGACTGTGTGAAGTTTCCGCTTGCTTCCTAGTTTTTTCCTTCAGTTTCTATTGAGCAAGCTTATCCGTAACCCTTCTGTTAACTAACGGTTATAATTATCTACTGCAGAAATTACAAGTCTTGAAAAAATGGATTCTCTGTGCGTGAATTCTCGTCTCTCTGCGGTCGAACAATTTGTAGTACATGTCTAAACAGCAAAATTAAGCACAGTAATTGGAAGAAGTTAAGGAGTTGATGGAACTTTAATAGAAATTGAACTTATCGCTGGAATCCTGCAAATCAATGTACAGTCTTTTCCCCCTAAAAAAAAAGAGGGCACAGCAAGAGATGAAGTAATCCCAGTTTTGTGCTGATGTCTTTAACAGGTTTTGCTGGATAACGAGAAAAATTTATTCGGCGATTGTACAATGAATTAGTCATGCACCTTTAAATGTTCACTGTTTTTTAGCCGTTAGTTTAGCGTCAGCCTAAATTAGAGTTTGAAGTTTATACCAACGCGCTGTGGTGAGCCCTTTTTTGGGGTAAAAGAACAGACTGTACGAGGTAAAGGACGGTCTGGGACTTAGTTCACTTTTCTGACACTAGATGGCGATAGGTAGAAAAATCAATTCGAAACGGCTTTGGTGTACCTTTCAGTTAGTTGGTCGGGTAACCGCCTTGGGGGGAAGCCCTTGTGTTAAAAACATTGCTGGTCGTTTCTCGTGTGCTGATTCTCCTGATTTTCAGTGTTTAAACTGCAGCCCGCTGGAAGGGTACCATTCATTCGTACTTGATCACGTTTTGGCTTTTATACAGATCGTTATACACCAGTCAAAAGGTAACTAGTTCTAGTTCAATCGGACCGGCTTTGGTTGCTAGATTCAGACTTTATAGTTACGTGTATTAGAATAGGACGTATTGTTTCCGGTTAGTGTTTGTTGTTTCAAGTTAGCAATATCCAATAGGGCTTTAAGTTTACTGTTTGAAGAATTGGATTAGAGAGTGACTAATTCGGTATTTTGACGTATGGTTTTGTCGTAAATAGGGGATCGTAGATTCCAGGCATGCGCGTCGCCTACGGCTCATTCAATTAGCATTACAAACACATCCTATGCAATACCCCGTGTACGTGAATTCTGTTTTACCATGGAGGCCAACTCGTCGCCCGTTATTCGCGTAAGTAAATCACTGTGGTGAATAAAATGACGTTGACCGAATCTTGGGTGAACCATCCGGAAATGAATCGCTAACGGCAGACCCTTGTTTCAAGTTTCCGGTCGTTGCCGTTATTATATTATTATGTTTTTGTATTTTGTTTACTGTTGTAAACAGTCACCTGGACTAAACAAAATACTGGGGAAAAAAGGAGAAGAAGAGAGGGTATTTTGAACTTACAGAAACGGGGCTGTAGGTTCGAAATGTTAACAGTTAATTGTTTGGGAGGGGGGGGGATTGTACGGATCTTGTCAAACACAGGTGATATTTTAATAATCGTTATGAAACCTACCGTTAGGGGGACACTGTCACCAGCTATTCTCCGTTCAATTAGCACTGATAATACTTTTTTCGGTCATTCATTCATTCAGTTTAGTGCTGGAGTAAAGCTGGAACGGAAACCAGACTAAACTTTAACAGAAGTAAGGAAGTAATGATTTTTTAAAAAAAGACAAGAGGACGAAAGGAAGTGTAAAAAGGAAAACAAGAATTAGGAAACGCGCAGCGGTTATCGGGTCGGCGATAAGCAGTCGAGCCCAGTATCCTGAACTTGGTTGTCACACAACTCGTTGTAATAAACACGTTTGTTGAAAATAGTAACGTTGCGTTAATCTTCCTCCATTTGTTTTCCCTCCACCATAGAAAAACGTCAATTTTGCTTTGGATTTTGATCAACCGGCTGTGGATCTCTACAACCCCGAAACAGGTAATTCTGACTCTTAATTTAAACGGTTCTTGAATGCTGTTGATGAGTCATCAAATTTGAACCTATACTTATAACTACAATCGTGTAATAATACTATTACTTACTTTACTTGTCTTAGTCGATTTCCCGAATAGTCCATCCGGGTTAAAAAATCGGCCCAAGGAAACGATGGAGCCAGAAGCACTGCCGTCAGCACCGGAGCTCCCAGGCAATGAGGACACAGGTCGTTCAACTATTATCCTTCATATTAACACATATGTTTATATATATGAAATAAAAACCCAGAAGTAACTGTATTCAGTAAATGTAACTTTAACTACAATAACAACTTTTTTTTTTAAAAAAAATTCAATTCTGGTAATTGACCAAACAGATGACGAGTCGGAAGAATTGTCCCTTCGCGCCATCATAGACAGCTACAAAGTTCAGTTAAGAAAAGGCAATACAGTCGGAATCAATAGCTGCACGCAATCGCTTTTAGGTGTTACTTGGTTCACTCGCAGACCCCGCCCCCCCCCCCCCCCTTCTTAAGTCTTTTCGTTCATTAAGTTTTATTTTGCAGTTAAGGTTAAATTGTGTATTCTTTGATTGGTTCTATATTTTTTTCCTAGTTTTGCATGATAAACCTTATTTGATGAACAGAGTACGCAGGAAGTGATGCCGACGAATACTTTGAGGATTTTCACTCGCCTCTGACGTACGAGAACAGCCTGTCCACCCGGAGGAGTTTCATCAGGAAAGTCAAGTCGGCTGCCGTCGAAGTTCCCGACGCTGAACGCATCGAAGGGATCGTCAAATCGGGACATTTGAAACGCCATGGAAGCATTCGGCGGAAAATCGTCCCCCTTCCGGAGGATTTGAACGCCAGCTCCGATTCGACTACCGGCTCCGGTGCTTTACCAATTCAGTCGCGGATGCCTTCGACTTCGACTCCGCTAACCGACCGTGCCGAGTGCCGGGATAGGCTATTTTCCTCGCTGTCAGAGACGTCGCGTATTGATACCACGGGTGAGACTTGAAAATTAACATCCATCAAGAGTTTTTTTGTCGATTATCACCTGACTAAGATGCTAATCGATTCATTTAACTAATACTGTAATTAATTATGAGTAAAATGTGAACTAAGATGAGGTTTCTGGCAGATCCGGACCTGGAGAAATCACTTGGAGAACTCGGTCGTCTAGAAGAGGACACCGTGTTGAAAATCAAAGACTGCCTGGATGCGGAAAAGTTGAAGGACATCTACACGTTAGGATCCCGCTTGCAGGATCTGCTCAGCCCGACAGAAATCGAGGAGATTTTAAACAATACAAAGAAGTATACGGACGTCTTTGGCGAGGATCTGGTTCTGGCCCTCTCCGGCTCCGTCAATGACACGCAGTCGTCGGTTGAAAGACCAAAGAAAATCTTGTCAGCGCCGAAATTCGATTTCGAGAACATCTCGTCAGAAGCCGGCAGCCACACGATAACGCGGCCGGATCTTATCCGCAATGATTATTCTCGTATTTGCGAATTTTTTTTTTTGTTTATCATTTTAATCGGTTTTCATTATAATCATTTGCTTATTATTATTTAGTTACAAGTTCACGTTACAGGAATAATTTATTTATTTTGTCGTTTTGTGCATACCGTGTTTGCTTTTGTCAAACAGATGTTTACTGGAAGTCAATAAGGAGACTGAATTAATCAACAACTGTTGTTATACAGCCCGCAACGATGACAGCGCATCGAACGCCAAGAAAAGAATCTCCGCCTACGAAGACAACCCCTTGAACCGGCCATCCGAGTCGACGTCTGCCACGCCCTCGGAAGTGTGGGAAGGCGTGGTTTCCGATGGACTCGTCACTCCAGGAGACATGGATCCCGCAATTATGGAGCGTACGTTAAACTTTTACTTCAGTTTACTGTACCGTCTAGCACGTCTTGACAAGGTTCATAACCGTGCCGCGCTTCAAACTTTGACATTG
The DNA here is from genome assembly GCA_022114935.1 of Leptestheria dahalacensis. NCBI lineage: Eukaryota > Metazoa > Arthropoda > Branchiopoda > Diplostraca > Leptestheriidae > Leptestheria > Leptestheria dahalacensis. Next base: position 16,869 of record JAIQCU010000229.1, on the reverse strand, counting down.
AATATCAGCGCGATAATTTGTCCAAATTTTTTGAAAATTTACAGCTACATTGCAGTGCCTAAGGTATCATACCAGCTAAGTTTTCGTTGTTATCTGACTACAACTTAAAAAGATACGAGCAAAAACCTCGGAGCCCTTACCTTTTGCTGTGCTCCTTTTGCAATGTTAATTACTCCTTGTGTTATGTTACTTCCTCCTAATCGAATAATACTGTGTGCCCGTAGGCATGCCCAAGCCGGATTTGATTCCGGAACTGTCGGCGGATGAAGAGCACAGAGAGGAGCGCAACTGGAAGTCCGTCGTCATCAGTGGTTTGGAGAAGAAAATCGACATGAAAGTCATAGAACCGTACAAAAAGGCAAGGCGCTAAAACCTCGTGAATTTCCGGTTCCGTTTTTAACGAGATTCCATTCATTGTGCAGGTTTTGTCGCACGGCGGTTACGAAGGCAACGGCTGCCAGACGGCCATCATCGTTTTCAGCGCCTGTTATTTACCCGATCGAAGCAGAAACGACTACGATTACGTCATGGAGAACCTGTTTCTGTACGAGCCAGAGAAAAGTTTTTCTGTTCGGTTAATTATTGCGTACATTATAAGCAATTAAAACCATACTACTCTGTGCTTTTACCGTAATTTAATTAAATCTTACAAGGACAGCAAAACGTACTAAACAATTACAGGGAGGACTTTGCTGAATAGTTGTTGTCAATACCAGGTACGTTTTAACCACTCTGGAACAGCTCGTTGCCGAAGACTACGTCCTGGTGTATTTCCACGGAGCGACGCCGAAAACGTGCATGCCGCGCTTCTCCTGGCTCAGGAAGAGTTACCAGATGGTTGACCGCAGGTTGCGCAAGAATCTCAAGAAACTGTACCTGGTGCATCCGACACTCTGGCTGAAAGCTTTTGTCCTCATGTGCAAGCCATTCATCAGGTATCGTTACACTGTTCCTTTATCCAGGAATACCTCGACTACAAATAAGTAACTTTTGATAAACGAGTGTCGAAGTTTAACGCGCCGGAGTAATTTGCTACTAATTGTCGTAACATAAGTCGTAATATTATCAATATTTGGTTGTACTCAAATCGTAATGTTTTTCAACATTTAGTATGATTAGCGAAATGTAAATTCTGTGTTAAACGATTCAGTTTCCCCAGTGGACTAGTAATACGTTTTGGTTTAGTGCCAAGTTTACCCGGAAGCTGAAGTATATCGCAAATTTGGCGGCCTTGTCCAGCGAGCTACCACTCGATGAAATCTGCGTACCGGATCGTGTCAAACAGTAATCTTTCAATTATTTTTCAACTTACACCGTGTAGATTTGATAAGGTCATTAATCTCATTAAGTCTTAATTAAGACTCTTGGTTATCATAACCTTGGTTATCAAGTTAGCAATATCTAGCTGTATATTGGCTCTTGCGTCACGAAGCTAAGTTTTAACCACTCGTTTGATTGATTCGACATTTTTGACTGTTCCACATGCGCTCCCTTCCAACGCAGGTTTGATATGCTGAAAGAGTGCTTAGTCAAAGGATAGTCGAAGGTACTTTCATCGAGGTTGTACAAGTATCGGTTTCGTTTACAGTTCTGGAAAAGGTACTCGTCAGCATGCAAACACAAGTCTGTCTGTTACGTTTCATTTTAGTTTTTCTATAGTTTCGTGTAAAACACAATTATTTCTATTGGTGTTTGGCTTGAATAGAGTTTAACCGAATGAACTACGTCGTCTAACTGAGTTTCTTGTCGTTTCGCAGGCTTGAATTCACCATGATGATATCGGAGATGAAGCGGAAGAAAGGAATAAGATAAGAATTTTTGGTCTTGAATTGATGTTCTTCAAGTTTACTGGTCTAGCTGTGTTTCACTGTGTTCTTCGGCAATACAAGTCTGTAAAGCAAACCTCCGGCTAATCGAATCAGTTGTTAATTGCCGATGTTGTCATCTGTTTTGTAACTTTAGCGTCACGATTTACATGGAACGCAGTGTAAAATGAAACAGTTTGCAGTTGGGATTGCTGCTGTTTTATTCCTGGTTAACTACGAAATAACATCGATTTGGATGTTTACTTAGAATGAACGAACATTACGAAGAATTCGGGCTGCCGCCTGGATGACGTGCACCACAATGGACAGCTGGTGACGGACCTCATCCCAGGCTTGCGTATTCCCCATCTTGACAATGTTGATCAGTGCTTCCTCAACTCCGGGCAGCATGGATCCAGAATACTGGTCAAAAATACTCGTCCCGAAGATCATGTTTCTACACACACACACACAAGGAACAGTTTTTCAATAAGATGTTAAATTAAGTAGTTAAATAGCATTAAACTTAAGGTTGCTGGAAGCTTAGTAAGTGTGAGACGTACTTCATGTGAGGGCGGCGTGGAAGTCCCTCCGTATAGATGAAAGCCTTTTCCAGCTGCATGAGCTGGTCGTTGATCATCCGCAGCTCCAGTTCGCTAATTACAATATCGTGTACTTTTGGATTCCAAAATTAATCTAACTGTTAATAATTTTTCTTACTTTGTATAATCCTGCTGTGATATCATCTCATTGAAAGTATCAGCAGCTTGTCCAAATGAATCGATCGCACTCTTGACGTAAGCTGGATACAGTGCAAATTAGTACAACGCAAACTACGATGTCTCGAAACGCTGTTTGTACCTAAAGAGATTCCTTGCTGACTCAGATGCTTGCCGTACTTGCTTTCAAGACTATCGACGAAACTTTCCAGGGCTTTTGTCTCTCCGTCTACGCTGAAGGGTAGGATGTCAGCATCGGCTATATGGAGACCGGCGACTGCCCACAGTCTTCCTATAGCCAGATGATAGGTAAACTCTGGGTCCAAGAACTTCTTCATGGCGTCAAACGTTTCGTAGGTACTGTGGTAGAGAGGGTAGTCTACGTTGGGCCATTCTTGCTGCATTCAACTTTTCATTTAGTGTTTGTTTCCAACCTTATACTAAAGAAGGAGAAGTTATTACCGGGTCAGGCATCCAGAGCATGTAGGTGCACGGTATCCCGAGTCTCTGATAAAAAGGAGCATGATCCGAGACCGAACCGAGTCCATAACCGACGAGATCTTCGGTAAAAGTGCGTCTCTGACTCCAGTGGTCGTACAGAGTTGTAGTGTTGACGTCTGCTGCTTCGGGTGCTGGGACTTGCCTCGCTGCATCTATCAGCAGTTGGTGTAACAGAGGCGAAGCCACAGCCAGGAGGTTGTAGTTGTGAACCTGGAAGTCGTTTTATCACATCATGAAAGGGCCCTCTGCGTTTCACCATTGAAGAAACTTACGACAGCTAGATCTACATTGAGGTGAGCCACAGCCCGATTCATCAACAGAGGGAAGTGCTCTTCAATCCATTCAATAGTTCCCATGTAGCCAAACTCGCCGGCACCCCAGGAGCAAAACAGAATACTGCGTCTGGGTCGCCAGCCTAATTAGATTCAAGTATAAACTCTAAATTCAGATCAGGAGATGAATAATAGATGAGAAACCGTCTTTGAGTAAAGCTGCGTAGACGCGGACCATTTCGAGCATCGTAGCAGTTGCTGACGACGGATCCACAGAACCGAAAGTCCAAGCATCTCGGTGGTTTCCATAGATGACGTAACGGTCCGGTTCTTCCGAGCCGCGGATGAATCCAATGACGTTGTAAGTTGGAGCCAGTTTTTTATCGTTGTTAACTTCTAGTTGAATTTTCCTGGTTTAAAATGAAAGAATAAGCTGCTTTTTCAAATATTTTACTGAAATTGTAGAAACGAGTACCATCCTGGGCGTATCAGTTTTGGGCCAACACGGTAAGTGACATTTAAACCTCCCTTCCATTGGGAAGGAACATCCGGGCCTCCGATCTGAACGAGGATTTTTGCTGCGTCGTTAAAACTTATCGGATGAACCGGGATCGACGGCAAATCCATTTGGTCCTCGGGTACGCGATATACTCCGTCTATAACGGAACAAAGGAAGCAAATCAAATCATCTTCTTATACTTAAATTAACTTAAGTGTCAACGTTCAAGTTTTTTCGAGTGTCAGCTTTGAACCAATACCAGAAACATGACATGGTGGTATAACTATCAATGTTACAAGCATAAGTTACTTGTCTAGAAAACGGTCGAGAACGGAACATCACCTAAAGCTGGATACATCGGAGTACTGGGATCTCCGTCTTTCCACAAGATTGTCCCGCGCTGGATTCCGTCTCCTGGCAACCACCAGGAGAACGGATAGGGATTGGTGCTTGCCTGAGCGTAGTCCGCAGGATCGCTAAGTAATGTGAACACTCGCTATGTACTTAACTTTCACCATGATCACCAGTTTCAGCGAGTTGCTAGTAAAGCATTAGCAACTTAACGAGCGTATTCAAAGTACTGAATCGTACTGCATAAATAGAAACTGCTCGCCGCTCGCGCATCTTTACCTGTACAAGATGACTCCAGCTGCTCCGAACCTCTGAGCATTCAGAATCTTGTCGCCGCGGAAGAATTTCCCGTAGCGGATTATAACAAGACGGCCTCGGACGGTGATACTCAAGTTGCGTTCCAGAAACTCGAAGTCTTCATAGGAACCGTAATTAGCAAACACCAGTTCGTCCTATTTCCAAACCCATCGTCGACGTTATTCAGCACTTTCCATTAAACCGTTAACCGTAGAAGTTACCGTAGATATCTTCCCTGTGGCTGAAAACGCGACGAAAGCAGGAGGGACAGTTTCGTCGTAGACTACACCTTCTTCGGGCGTTTCCAGGAGGGCCGAAGTGAATTTAACCGATCCATTCTCATCGGTCAAGGTGATCTGCGCAATAAAACTCCTCTTTGACAAAACGTTTACTATAACGTCTCAAGTACTACCCGACTGGGTTTCTCCTTGTTAGGAAACGACAGGGTAACTTCGTACGGACGCAGCATTACTTGATCCAGACCTTGGTTCGCCCATAAAGCTCGGATATACTCGGCCTGTTCAAAGTCCGCACGGGTGCCACCCATATGTGCTTTCGATGTCAAGTACCTGTGTTGAATTCGAACTTCAGTGAGAACGGAACAGACAAAAGAGTCACGAAGACGACTTACTTCAGGTTCCTTTCAATATGTTTTGCCTCCATGCCATCGATCAGCTTCTGAGAGACACCCGCTTTCCTACGACATCCAACTTAACTTGTTATAAACGAACATAGGTACGGCTAGTAGTTTAAGAATACCGACCGCGTTGTGTATTTTCCCGCTGGACGAGAGCCACAAGAATCCTGCGACATGGCTTGCAGCGCCCGGGGAGCTATGGCCATCACGTACAGCAATCCAGAAACCAACATCTTTGACTTCTCAGATGCCGCTACCGAGTGACTTGTGATCAGCGACGTCCACCTCAGTATTTATACTAGCTCAGGTAGTAGAAGACTGACCGAGCACAAACATTAGCACCGGTTCGCTAATGTTCAGCTTAATGACTATTTCGATAAGGTTCGATTAAGCGTATCAGCTGCAGCTAGAAACGATACTTAAGCACGCCAGAATACTTTTCATGTTGTGCGTTGGTAAAGGTTTTAGTAACTTTCGATTTGAAAAAAGTCGCTATCGATAACTTAACAACCGGGTTGCTGCAATCAAGACTTGAGTTTCGCAATTTTGAATTACGTGTTATATACGTACGCAGACATACAGTCGTTGGACCGGGAGTAGCTCGCGCCAACCGGATCTACTAATAGGGCATTCAGATAACGTCTTGGATGTTTTTCCCCTTCCATTAATTCTTCCAGTCCAGACGCTAATCAAGAACAAAAGGCACTCTACTTTCTTAATTGATTTGTCAGCTCCGGAAATACCATTCGTAACGATAATCAGTAATCAGTTTGATCGAAATTCTCAAACGATTATCTCACTTAATCGATTATTATTGGCCAAACATTGCTTCAGTTCTTGTAGTATTTCAGCTTCTGAATGATTTAAGCTTATATCAGATTACCTAAGAATGTATACAAGAATAGATCTACCGTATTTCAAACTGTAATTGAGAGTACGACATCGTTTTTGGCAAAGATTCAATCAGCGAAGGAGCACATTGTTTCAAACTTGTTGAAACGACAGTTCGTCGATATTTGACATTAAAAACGTTAATTTGATTGCTTATTGCATTTTCAAAGATATAGCTACCCAAAAAATACTGAGTGTAGTCTTACTAGTACTTAATGCACCTTTTAAGTTTCGTTCAAATCGGTTGGTAATTGTAGCCAAAATTAAATCCTAAAGTTTTGGGAATTATAATAAATTTTCCCGTCATTGAGGAGCCTTTTCTCTTTTTGCTCTGGGCTGTACGAAGTATTACTTAAAAGATATTAATTAAGTTGTACTTTAATATAGTAATTGCAGGCTATTTGATAAAGAAGTTGGGGGTTACGGAGTTTCGGGGGACGCCGCTAGAGGTTGGGTCCCGTCGTAGGCGTCGTAGGCGTCGAAAACCGTACTCGACTCTGATTAGCTTTTTATTATTTTAATTTTGATTCTAGGTTAAGTTTTATAAGTTTGAAGTTTTATTTTATTTTGTTACTCGAATTCAGAATCAAATGTTGATCTGGTTAATGCGGGAGTAAAGATGGTTTAAGTTAACTATAGTTTACTTAACTATTATATTCACTTTAAACAATAACGCGATGCATCTGCCCTTTCATTATCAAACAAGGCAGCGAGGAGACTCATAGCGAGATTACTTATTCATGTCAGTCAACTTACAATCAGTGGAATGCCCTCTACCCTAAACCCGACATGGGGCGATTCGGGGGGGCCGGAGTTCAACATATACCGAGTTGACTTGAGTTGAATTGTTGACTGCAAGTTGCCGAATAGTTTGACATCTACTAACTGCAACAGAACTGCAACAGAACTGCAACCTTTAAGACAGTTTCTCTTAAACATTCAGGTTGCAAACTGAGAACTGAATGAATCGTTGAAACGCATTCTCGTTGTTTTTCAAGGTTATATTATTTACCCAATAATGTTTGATAGCCCAGTTTCAACAGTTATATACAGAAACCTATTTAAATGAACAACAGATTCCTACAGTATAGGTAACATTCCCGCACTTCGACAAATTGGGGGCAGAATATCTAGTTTTCTGCAGCCCAGTTTAGAAAATTCGTTATTGTAGTTCAAAAAAAAATTCCATTTGGTATCAAACAGGCCTAGTAGCGTATAGGAACCCAGGATCCTGATTCGTCTTTGCGAAAGAACCTCGGCCGGTTATCGGGAAACACGGTAACCGCCGGAAAAGGGTGGTCCCGGATGTGCTTCAAAGCCGAGCGAACTTTCATGGCGAAGTGTGGCATTTCAACTTCTGGCGCTCCGGACAACTGCGAAACTATAAACTCATCCGCCTAAGATGTCACACAGATTGCAGATGTAAACTGGGCGATAGTTACACGGATTTTGGTGTTGGGTAAGTTTTACCTGTTGCAACCACAAGTCGACTCCGCGAAGTGGCTGGTAGTGAAAAGGTCCTACTCGCAGAAGGCCTAGAGTGCAGTCGTACAGGTCCATCAGCTAACAAGACACATGTACTGTGTGATGTAATAAGTTCATGAAAAGTTGGAAAGAATAATTTAGGTTTACATGGACTGAGCCTGTAAGTTGTCGTGCTGAACGAAGTGCTGAATCAGGACCCTTGTCCGGGAACGTGGCTGGAAAGATTTCTCCAGTTTTCACATTGACAGCTGTCGAGGAGAAAACCAAAGCGATTCGTTAATATAGTTTACAATAGCCACAGTCACTTTAAAGGTAGTTTACCAGTGCCGTATACGATTGGCCAGGCTAGTCCGCCACGTATTGTGGTGTTCATGTCACCGATGCAGGCCAGCACAAGGTCGAGTTCCACAGGCTGCTTGTGAAAGGCATCTAAAGAGACGACAATCTCGTTAAGTAGGTTTTAAGTACTGCTAACTAATGCTAACTTATCATTGTTGACTTTAAGTTATGTTAGCCATTTGCTTAACCAAGTTATTCATCTTAGTAGAGTAGTTCCATGAAGTTTTTTAAGTCTTACGTAAGGTGTTAACGGCAAGTCGCTCGGAGTAACCGCGTGGATCCATGAAACCGCCGATGAGATGAAGTTCTAGGCGACCCTCAGGGTATCCCAGCGTCACTTCTTGTATTCGGGAAATGAGTGTACTGATGCCACTTTCTTGGTCGGCGCCGTCCATATGAGCCAAACAAACGGCTCCCGATCCTGTTTGAATAGTAAAACCAAGTCTTTTTTTTGCAATCTAACTGCACGTGATTTCATGTGTGAAAATTGAACTACCCGAGTGTCGCAGGACGACCATCAGACATGTAGTGCAGTCATCAGTTCCCAGTATTACGACATTCTCTGTTTGAATTGAAAAACCAGTTTAGTTGAAGCATGATCCATCAATTCCATCCAATCCAAGTCCATTCAATCTGAGTGCGGTACAAGACTTTATGTTGGTTTTAACTTTGGATAACTTGACATCTAATTGATCTACGTACTTGTAAGTTACACTGTTCTCCTTCTATAACCATGTGGGATATACTGATTAGTTAGATTTCAGTTCATGATGAAGTATCTACCATTCCAGCTCATGTAGATTTATATGAAGCGGCTTACGGTGCAGTAACTTACTGTCGTGTGGTAGTGTAGTGCCGAACTCCCTCTGATGAAGGTACAGCAAGCCAAGAGGTGAAATAACTTTAGGTGGGAGTGATGCCAAATGAGCCGCGCTTTCCTTGAGATGCGGTGCTGCGTGAAACAGACTTCGAGTGTCCGCCGGTGCATCATCCAAAACCACTCCGCCGACTACTAAAACCATCTACAACGCGAAAACATTACCAGGACGAGTTGCTAAAAGTTAATAAACCCTCATAAACTTAAGTTAACAGCATAACAGTGTTATTCATTGTTGATTCCACATGTGTTTTGAGGGTTCTCCTTAACTTCATTAACCATAACTGGGCGGTCGTATAACAACTGATGATCTGATGATTGAATAGAAATGAAAAGACAATCACAAGAATCGTGAACGTGAATCGTAAAACCCATTGACATCAGGATCCAGACAGAAAGAGAGATTTGGTTTGAAGCATGTCGAGAACCAACGAGTTGTGAATCACACATGCTGACAGCCAATTCCCGTACCTTATGCATTTTTCAAAGTTTCAAGTCAACATCAGTATCCAACCGATAAGCAAGCAAGTGGACATTCTCGACTGATCCGACATGTCGACGTCGAATCAGAATCATCAGTTTACTAATAATAACTTGTGCGTTCAAAACGGTACAGCCGGACTAGTGGGTATTTACGAAAACGCGTCAAAGAAGTGGAGAAGTTCCCCATAGAACCCTCGGAAAAATGTCATCGGAGAAGTTGCCAGAAATCCGATCCGCGACTCTATTCCAGACTTTGCAACGCAGTCAAGGGTCTGTATGATTACAACTTGTACCCCGACTTTCATGGCGTTTTCAGCGAAAATGTCTCGGATCATCCATAGTGCCGTCAAACACTTTGTGGTTATGAGTTATAACTTATTATACTATCATTAATACTAGTTCCTAGTTTTACTCGTTACCGCTATACTAACTAATTGATGTTATTTACTTATTTCGAAAGTTGAATTGAAGATCGGGGAATGAGAAAGGAAGTAAAGCGAAGGCCAATTAAACATCAGACTTTTTCTTCTTGCTCTGCAAGATTTTTGAAATGCGACCCTTTATAAGTTTCTGAGATAAGGCTTGGCCCCGAATGAACCGAGCTCGGTGAATCAAAGACTGTCATTGATTTGGTGCGTGTCCCAGTTTTTTTCTGTTACCAGCAGTTTTGTTTGGGGAGGTCTGTGATGGTGAACTGTTTTGCTCTTCTGGGATCAAGTCTGGCGTTTATCGTTCTCAAGTGGCAACGTTGGCATGTGCGATGATCAACAAAAACACTGATTTATGCTTTTTTTTCCTCTCTCCCAATCAAACACATGAAACTTTATCGCTTTAACGAAAACATTCACTCAGCGTTAATTCACACGAAGCCGATTCTGGTGTTGTCGATGCAACTATTCAGACACAAGGCGGTGGACATTACGGCGTGCAACGTGCAGCGGAGCAAACCCTTAAAACCTGGAGGGAACTTGAAACAAAATCTGGAAGAATTCATCTGGTGGTTTTCTGGTTTCGAGGCTCGTAAATTATGACTCCCCCCTTCTTTCCCTTGGCTCTCTGGTGTTTTCCACGCAGCACCGACTTAGTGCAAGGGATGTCAAGTGACTTGACGGTCTCGACTTTTGAGTCGACTAGGAATTGAGTTCTAGGAATCGACTTTTGAGTTGAATATGAGTCGTGCTTTGAGTCGACTAAAAGTCGTGTTTTGAGTCGACTTCTAGAAATCGACTTTTGAGTTGAATATAAGTCGTGTTTTGAGTCGACTAGAAGTCGTGTTTTGAGTCGACTAAAAGTCGTGTTTTGAGTCGACTAAAAGTCGTGTTTTGGGTCGACTAGGAATCGTCTTTTCAGTTGACTCGACTCGGTCTTATGCGTTTATACGACGACTCGACTCGTGATTTTGCAAGTAGATCAACTCGACTTAAGATTTGACTTGACTCGACTTAACGTTGGCCTGCGCATCACCGACTTTGATTCGACTCAACTTGGAAGACCAAGTCGAGTTGAATCGAGTCGTTGACATCACTATGTAGTGCGGCTTGCAGATATATTTCTATGTTATCGGCAATATTTAATTAATATTATAGCATTTCTAATACGTTCAAACTTACAGTGTACGAAACATAGAAATGTGCAATTCGCATTGTAACTAATTTATCTTTATAATTGTATCAAGAATTAAAAACAGCGAGTTTATAAACTCGTTCATCAACGACTCTGAGATAATAAACGAATAAAATCAACGCAGATAATTACCTTTTAATGAGTGATCTGAGACGCGAGAGAAGCGCGCATTACTTCTGTACAGGACTGCGTGTTTTGTTTGTCTCGAAAAGCACAAAATTCGAGCTGGTGGAAACACCTGCTAGTGTCAAGGAGAGAGGAGGTACTGAAGAAAAACATGTTGTCTTGGCAAGTCAAAAGCCACCATGCGGCGGTACATTCAGCGTCAGCGTCCTTCTCCGACTTTTGCGCTTGATTCATACCATCGGCGGTCTTTGAATCCAACCGGTTCAGCAGCTCTTGTACGTGACCAATAGCGAGCTTTACATACGGTAATTTACTAATAACCTTTGCAAAGACTCACTTGAAATGCTAACCGTTAAGCATGCGGCTAGAATCATTCTTTCGTGTAGGATTTGATGTATACAGTCTAAAGCAATAGGAAAAGGTTCTTGCTGAGGAAAAGTTGATCGCTTATAGCACTCACGTTTTCAGAGATAGAACAACCAAAAAAATACTGAAGATAGAACTAATAGTACTTTATAGACTAGCAAAGTTTCATTAAAATCGGGTGATAATTTTAGCCAGAATAAAATTCTAAAGTTAAGCCATAATCATTAAAACGTATTCGCTGAATGCAGATCCGCGAAAATGTGCTTAAACGCGTTTCTGTACTGAACTCGTATTAAAGGTTAATACAAACTGAATCATTGTAGATTGATAATCAGAATGTGTAAATCTTGCTTTGCATTTAGTCCTAACCGTTCTAATCAACATGTAAAAATCTGTTCGTGGCGATTACATCAAGTAACAAGCCAGATCGTTCTTGCCAAGAAGACCATTAGTATAAACGGACGCTGTTGGCACACAATAAACACCGCGTGGTTCCTGCGACACGGTAAAGCGATCGCCGGGTCACAACAGTCTCCTGCATCTTGGGTCGCATCGCATGTTGACCTCTGACGGACTACACGCAGGGGTCAGACTTTTTAACTCTAGATACGATCCTAGAACTGCTTCTCCTTCTAATATACGACGTCTGATGTCCGATAAGCAAGTACCTCGACAATAAAGGGCAAACGGTAAAAGTGAGCAACGGGATGTCAATTGTCAAATTCTAATGTCTACAAACATAAGTTTGCGGAAAATTAACCATCTTGATCCGTTATTGTCGAGTTGAATAACGTTATAGATACTATATTATATATTACTGCGGTCTCATTAAATGTTATGCCATTATTCTTGTTACTATATCTTGAACCCTTGTTCCAGATCGAATCTATTTAAGGGTTAGATCAATCATTTACAAGTTATGGAAGTAGATTTCAAGTCTCGTTTTTGTTGAGAATGACCGTCTTCTCAAGAATTCTGCGGGCCCGTGTGTGGGAATCGCTGCCAGGGCCAGTTCGAATTGGGTGGTTTACTCTTTGCGTGATTCGCCCTGCAGGCTGAATACGAAACAGTGTTTTCTCCACCACCCCTTCCATCACAGGCTCATGTCTTTTCCAAAATCCATTATTGCAGTAACATCTTCACATGCTTCCGGTGAAAACAGCTTTTTAATAAGACACGTACCGTGGCGTATAGATTAGTAAGCGGCTGCAACTGCATGTGCGAAGATGTAGTTGAAAGCTAGAAAGTGCAGAACGGGTTCATTTTGGACGCCATTTTGAATTTCCTCTGTTCGATTAATTGTTATAGTCTTAGCCATCGTATTATGGTTATTATATTATTATATATTAGCCAGTTGTTATTATAAAAGACCAAGTTACCGAGTTGTTGAATTACAGAAGCACAAGTAACTTATTGTTGGATAACTCGACTTTCCTTGTTGTATTTTTTTCCATGTTGCTTTGCAGACGGGGATTTGAGATTGTTGTTGTTGCTATATTAACTGCTGCGACCGTTTTCTTTTTCAGGTCGCTAACCCCTCCCCTCCGCTATTATGAAAGAAGTTGAAAGGGTCGGCACACGAAACTGCACAGGTCGGTCACGAATGTAAAATCAAATAGTGACTTGGGAAAAACTCTTGGGGAGAATGAACAGGAAACGGGCCACGTAAAAATACTTGCACGAATCACAAGTACAAAGAGTTTTTTTTAATGATTTCTCTGCTCTCTCTCTCTCCTGTTTACTATTGTTGAGTTGGCTGTCTGAAGTTGGATCTGCAATTTAAGAAAAGAGGTTCGTACTGATTGCGTATTACTCGCACAATTTCAAAGCTACAGCAACCCAAAAAATACTGAACGTAGAACTGATAGTACTTAGTACAGTCACCAAGTTTCGTTCAATTCAGTGCATTAGTATTGTTAGAATAAAATCCTAAAGATTGAAATCATCACAACTGAATAGAAACATTAATTAGATATACCGTGAAGGTATACAAGAATCGAAAGGTAAAAATGGCGCAGAACACGAGAACAACAAAACGGACAGTGAATCTGCGTGACTGCGCATAACAAATGGCTCTATTTGCTGCACAAAAGAAGGTAACAAGTTTTATACTGAGCGTTATTTTCTAGCCGCCTGCCCCATAAAAACGCCATACTGAAGACTTTGATTGGCTAATCTAAGCGGGTTTCGTGTTAGGAATACACATCCTCTATAGACGGTTTCTTCATATACAATAGAGGATATCGTCGAGGCTGGATACCTTGTTCTATATTAGGACACTCTATATTGTAATATCGCCTCAGATATTCCATGAATTCATAAGAGTCTCGTACGTTGGCGGGGCAAAGCGAAAAGGTCCACGGGTGGAATTTTGATAGAGGTCAGCTGATGAACCGGCTAAGGGTTTGGAAACGGTTTTAAACTTTCCATAAACTTTCGATTCATAACGCAAAGGTTCGTTACTGTGAGCACTTGCAGGTGACAATCTTCAAGTAACAAGCGACTTAAGATGGAGCCATTCTGTTTCACAAGCTTGTTTTCCTATAGATTATGTGCTGACAGTGGTATGTTGCGATCCCCACCAGCTCCCCAGTGATTGGATTATGTACAAGAGGGCTAGATTATTATGCAGATAGCTGTATAGGACTATATTGAAGAAGGCCCAAGCGACTTGAATGAAGTGATCAAGCAACATCTATCCGTCAGTTCACCTGTCGACAAGCGCGATGGATGAGAACGTCATCACCGTGAACGATGACTATACACCGTGCGTCAACCCGACCTGGATGTTTCTTCCCAACGGTTCAATCTCGGCTAAAGTAAACAATACACATAGTTTGATTGAATGCTCCTTTCAAACGTGTTTTCAATGCTTTCGCCAAATATTCTGGGTAACTTTTTTTCAAGAAATGGTTTTTAGCGGTGTTGATGCGAAAGACGCTTCGAGGTTTGCTTGTTTGACCGTATCAAGGTATCGTTACAGGAGGGCCATACAGATCACAAGGAAGCGTGTAATAGTGTATACAATAGGAGAATGAAGGGCGTACGACCTGCCACCAAATTGAACGAAACCATCAACAATAGTCGGCTATTGTTGCGCCACGGCAACACACAATAGGTCGACTAAAGGTTACCCCCGCAGACCAGACCCAAACTTGCCGGGGACACTCCCTTGGAAAATTGCAACCCGCGTTCAACTTACGGGGGATATGGATTCCATTAACATTGCATGCGCCTCCTATTCACTTGCTCCACTCATCGCATCAAATGAAAAAGCCTTTGACCGGATCTTGTCACGCTATCGCTAAAAGCATATAACCAGACTAATCATGAAACCGTAAAGGAGAACAATGCTTTTGTCCATTTGGGAGGGCGTATGAATGAGGAACATGATAGAAGCTGCACAATATCTATATTACCGTTATTGTTTATATTTCGTTTTAGTGAAATTGAATGAATTTTATTATGGAGTTAATGTATGTAAATTGTAATTGGTGTTCTACCTGTCTATTTATCTACTATTCAGTTTATCTATCTATCTATATATTTCTATTTATATGCCTATCAATCTATCTATCTACCTATATGTCTATCAATCTATGAATCTATCTATCTATCTATCTATCTATCTATCTATCTATTTATCTATCTATTTATCTATCTATCTATCCATCTGTGTATCTAGCTATCTATCTACCTATCTATCTATAGGTCTATCCATATGTCTATCTATCCGTCTACCTATCTATCTACCTAGCTATTCTATCCACTATCCATTTATCTATCTATCTATCTATCTATCTGTCTACCTATCCATATGTCTATATATCTGTCTCCGTCTATCTATCTATCTACCTAGCTATCTATCCACTATATATCCCTCTACCTATCTATCTCTCTATCTATCTCTCTATCTTCATATCTATCTACTCGTCTATCTATCAGTCTATCTCACCCCTCTACCTACCCATCTATCCACCAATCTTCAAACGGTTTTACATTCCACGTACAATTCTAACATTCATAACATAATTTCACATATATAACGTCACATAACATAATGTGTAAATGTCCAGTATTAAACAGCACGAAGTTTATACGAAACCGTAAAAGAAACACAGCCGGGTTAAAAAGTGGACGGTTCACACGCTCTCGAGCCATAACCTTGCTGCCGCAAACTGGTAGGAAAGAAAAAACCAAGTATTAAAGTGCCCCAAGAAAACGGCTGCAGGGCTTCCCAAGCTCGTTTCAACGAAAGGTAACGAAGTTTAATGGGCCGCAAAATTACCCCATTTTCTTTTTCTCTAAACAATTTTGGAGAGAGAGAAAAAAAATTCCTGGCAGCCATTCCCTGACATTTTTTTAAATTAGCAACAACCCATTTTTATTATTACATAATAGAATTAACATTTTCTTTTGAAAAAAAAGCGATAATGGGGATTAGAACGGAGATTTTTATTAGCCGGGGCAGTCAGTCATGTTGTGTAACAGTTTATTTGCGCAATGCATTGGCCAAAAATGAAGTGAGTAATTTAGCTGCTGCATTGGTGCACAATGACAGGAAGTGGAATAATAAATGCAGCAGCGTGAGATAGAAATTGCCGAGCAGTTTTCAGGTGCCCTCATCAAGGGTCATTACGCAGTGCAAAGGCCACACCACGCTACATGCTCTCTGTTCACAATCATTATTTCTTCTCTTTATCTCTTCTACTCGTGTGGGTTCACACACTTTTCCCAACCGTGTATTCCTCATACGCATTCATCTATGGGTTCCGTCTCCGCACACGAAACCAACATGTTCATACCAGTCTCCTTCCTGAAGGCTACTGAACCAAATGTAATTCAGTAGCACCCCCGATTCTTATCTTACTCTGTAAAAACCTCACCTGCAGTCCATTGACTCGAATACAAAAAAGAAAAAACGACCAGCAACTTGATGACGACAAGCCTTACCTTCACGCCAAACAAAGAAGCCAATTAAAAAGAGCTGATGCATGTTGATAAAATAACATGTATTCAAGTGCATTTTTTTCTTCTTCTTCTTCTTCTTCAAGGAATTTCAGAGTTTGCTGCTGTACAAAGGCAAAACTCGTTTTTCAACTGGTTAAGACGAACAAAAGAGAAGGGGGACGCAGTCTAATAACATAGCTCAGGATCAAATGTGTAGACTTTTATGTGCTGTACAATGAAAAAGAGTCACAAAACTACTCGTTCAAGGTCGTCGTCTCGGCAAGGTAACCCCTTTAACGTGACGGCGCAACCGCGCAGGTAGACGGGTTCCCCTTCCTGACCGATTGCACGTGACACATTCTTGTATCTTGTTTCCGAATTTCTGAATCATCCGACAGACGCAATGCCAAGACGTATTGCAACTCGACTGAGAATTACTGGGGGAGGAAACGAGACTTCAACAGTCGACGCTACCGAAAGCAGACGGTTTTCTTGCAGCATGTTTAAAGGACAGACGCTTGTTGGCCTTCGGCGAGGTGTAGCTCGACTCCTCAGATTCTCCGCTCGCTGTTAGATCGTATCCTAAAAAAGCAAAATCTTTTGAGCCAACACTACAGATGATAGGCAGATAGAGAGACAGATTTAGGA